>JASANW010001423.1:0-182021 GCA_030849725.1 Trypanosoma boissoni | reverse complement strand
CTTTCACAATGGTCTGGCCGCGATTGCTTTTTAATTTTTCTCAGTGGCATTTATTGTTTTTAAGAATGCTTTCGTTCATTTTTTTTCTATTTGTGTCGAGTCATGGCGTTTTCTGATCTATATATTTTGGATTGTCTCAATGTTCCGGTAGTGTTACAATATATTGTCTCCTTGGATTTTTTTTTTTATTTGCCTGCTGCGGCTTACAGTTTGCAAAAGAAAAGTGTAGTTTGAGTATGGGCAAGCCATAGATAAAATAGTCTCTGTCTATGGTTTATTTATTTAGTTATTGTTTTATTTCTAAAGCTATAGAAGTGTATTTTCCCCTTTTTTTTAGAATGTGTCATTTCATTTCAAGATCTCTGAGGAATACCTTTGTTTTTTTTTACATTTTTTTTTATATCTTTTTTTATACAAAATTTTGATTTAGAAAAAATATATATGGAGTACGACATTATAGACTCAGCGCACATTTTTGTGGAATCTTTAACAAATACCTTCTTATCGTATGTAAGCCTTATTCGATCAGATGTTAAGTGGACGCTTGCGTACATGTTTTTCTTTTCATGGATGTATCTTTTCCATGCGCCATTTCGCGTTCATAGAAAGCAGTTGGATTGGTACTCACACTTCACAAAGACGCTACAAATATGGTTCGGTATCGTTGTTTTGTTTTGTCACGCCAGCCCAAGGTTTTTTCAATCGAAGCAAGAGCAGGCGATAAATTTGAGTTCGAGTTCAAATGGGACAGACGCTGTGGCAGCCGTTTTTTTTCCTACGTTTAGTACAACAACCTTGATGATAATATATGCGCACATGAAAAAGCGTGAATGGCGGCTAGTTCTCACGTATGGAGCTACAGTAACTGTCGTGCTCCTAAATGCCATGTTGCTTTCACTGTTTTCGACTATGCATTATGGATACTGTATGCAACTTCGAGATAATGAGAGGCCTGCGTGGCTTAGAATTGCATTTGATTTGGTTTGCCCAGAACCTCTAAAGCGTGCTCCAATTTTGCTTCATGTCCAACTTACTGCTCTCAACATGCTTTTTATGGTGTTAGACTATCAATACAAAAAAATGCGTGGGTACGATCCAGTTCGTGGATTGCTATGGAGTGATGTGATAAACCTTCCTGTGGAATCCATTCATAAAGGTTTTACTACCGTATCTGAGGGGGATTGGCGAAAGTTAGAACCAAAACCCCGTATTGTCACAAGAAGAAAGCTTTCTCAACCGGAGAAGGGGCCAAATTTAAATTCTCTCTCATTACCCCAGCAGAATGGTGAAAGAAGTTTTTCCTTATCTGCCAAGGAGTTAGAAGAGGTCATGACGGGTGAGCATCCCTTGAATCGTCCTGGAATGGTATCATGGTTTTCTATATTTATTGCTGAAACCGCTCTACAAGCTGCTTTAGGCTCAATGCTAAGTTTTTTAACCTTTGATCAGCGTAGTGTCGAGCGCCTTTTAAAACCAAAAATATTTTGTTTGAATTTTGTAGATAGAGTGGATCCTTTACCATCTTCTAGTGTGAGTGAAATTTCTCTACCTAGTGCGCTACCACAATGGAATAATTCTCTACGAGGTGTATCTACTTCTGATGTGTGGTTTGATTTTATTGGAGACGTTGGTGATGGTTTTAACTCTACCTATGAAATGGCTCGTTTAATGGCTCAACCTTCGTTGACTATAAAGAATATGAATGCGAGGGAAAGCCGATGGGGAACAGGGATGAGAATGGGTTTAAAAAATAATAAGGTAAACACAGCGCGTTCACCTTTGACTCCTTTGGTGCGTTCCCAACCGTCTAACTCGACGAGCTCTTTGCGGGGATCCACTTCTTCTTCATTGGAGGATTACGACCTCAAGGAACTGCAGTATCTCCCGCGTGGTTCATTTGTGATTATTGGCGGGGATTTGGCCTACCCAAATCCTACGGAAGAGAATTACAAAACACGACTCTGGGAACCCTATAACGATGCACTGCGTGAATGCCGACAGCTTCGTGAATTAGTGGAGGAACAGTACGACAAAATAGTAATACAAGATTCGGAGAATGCGGATGTGGCTAGAATCACAATGATTTCTCCATCGCGAGTGAACACAATGACAAGTTGCAGAAGTCACAAGAAAAAGCGAAGCGATGAAGAGTGTATTCATAGTGTTCCACTTCTTTTTGCAATTCCTGGTAATCATGACTGGCTTGACGGTCTTGTGACGTTTCGTCGTTATATTATCGAGGAATCATGGCTCGGAGGCTGGTTTATGCCACAATCAAGTTCCTTTTTTATTCTTGTTCTTCCTTATAACTGGTTCATATTTGCCTGTGACACTGGGACTAGAAGAGATATTGATTGTGGACAGCGTAATTATTTTCTTCAGTTTATCAAAGATCGATTAAATGACGAGTCTTGCGTTATCTTGACGTGCCATGAACCATCGTGGATAGTCGAAGAGATGAACTTAAGCGGGGGAGTCCCATTGCAACCCCATCTAAACAAAGTGATTGAAGCCATTGGTACTCGTCTAAGGTTGCGTATTTGCGGGGATATTCACAATTACTCCCGCCACGCTCCGGCAAATGCACTATCGGAGGCTCCTACACTTGTTGTTAGTGGTGGGGGCGGTGCATTTATGCACGGCGCCCGAACCGAGCCTATTATTTCACAAGGTACCGTGTACGTGCGTGATGCAGCATTTCCACGTCGAAATGAAACTACCGTGTTACTTGCTCGACTTATAGGTTTTCGTGTTATTAACTGGAAATTCGATATTATTGTTGGCATTTTGTGTTTTGGGCTTATTTTTTCTGTGCTTCCACTCGCAATGGAAGATGAACGCATGGAGGATGTGACAGATATTTCTCAGTTTGCTGCAAATGTTGTTAGTCTCGCACTGGAGTTATTTCTCTTTACATTTAGCAAGGCTTTTGTTTCTTTCTTCGTTGCCTTGATTTTCTTCGTCGTATTTTTTTGTGGAGGTTCTGAAACGAAAAGCATTGGCTTTCGATCTGTATACGCTTTGTATTGGACTTGTCTTGTTGTTCTGGCTTCCACTGCTACATTGGCTCTGGCACACGTGACACTGGTATACATGACCAACAAAGGTTTACTGCTCTCTCGAAGAGATCACTGGGAAAGTATGATGGTGCTTCAATTTCGGCAGGCTACAAATAGTTTTATGAATCACACAAAAGAAATGTTGGGCGAGGATCACTTTATTTCCAAAAGCATGGAACGGACTGAGTTGGTGGCTGTCGGCCGTGGTTTTATGGGTCTGGTTTGTTATGCTCTTCGTGCCGCAGACGGTGTGGAAAGTTTAGCCTATCTTTCCCATCATGTAAGCTCTAATGTGACCGGAACCGTTTCTCAGTCAACCGATCGCTTACACTTATTCCTCTACGTCATTCACTTATTGCTAGTGTACTGGCTTCTGGCGACGCCACTTGTTTCCTTTATCATTGGTATTTATTTATTCGTATCTGTTCATATCTTTGACATTTTGCACGATGCAGCATATTCTTCTTTTCAAATTGAGGACTACAAACACTTTGTGCGTTTTTGCATCAAGGCTGAGACTAGAGAGTTGCATGGCTATGTTGTGGCCGAAAGAGAGGTCCCGAAAACATGGGAAATTGATAAAAAACATGTGGCAGAGCTGAAGCAAAGTGAAACAAAGCATCTCCCTCCACATTTACGTAAGCGGCCGAGTCGATGGAAGCCAATTCAGTCACCTGGGGAAAATTCTGAGGCACGGCTACTAGAACACTTTGTTGTCAAACCACACCGTTTGAGTTCCAGTTGCTGATGAATCGTGATTTGTACTTCTACCCCCCTTTTTGTTTGTTATTATTTTGGGCGGAAAGGGGAGCGCGGTAAAGAGATATGTGGTCTGGTAAATAAAAAATAGGGTGCAAATGGTATTCGCTTTCTTAAAACATATGGTAATGGTGGCACAAATTTACCACTTGCATGTACACATGCTGAAATTTATAAGTGACAAATTTGACCACCGATATGATAGGAAATACAATCTTGTTTATTTTCATTTGATGAAACGCTGTCACCTGGCCTGGAGTATATGTTTTATTTATTTATTTTATTTGCCTTTTCCTCCCTCTTCAAGAAGGGATTTCAGAAAGGCAAAGAAGCGAGTGAGGGGTTGCTGTGGGGCGATGGCCAGTGTGCTTCCGCGTCGGGCAGCTACGCTTGTGCTTCTCGCCGAGCGCGCCGCCCCTGAGGGCTTTGCAGTCCTTATGCTGAAGCGGCACAGCCGGGCGCGATTCATGGCGAGCCGGCACGCCTTTCCCGGCGGCTGCGTCGAGGCCGCGGACGCCTCGTGGGGCCCGCACCTCACCCTCCAGCGAGCCGCGCTCCGCGAGTTGGCGGAGGAGACCGGGTGTGTGCTTTGCGGCAATGGCTCAGTGGGGACCGGCGGCGGGGAGCGGCCGGACGCGGCGGCGGCGAAGCTGCTGCTGCCCTTTGCGCATTGGGTCACCCCGGAGGGCGAGCCGTGCCGGTACGATACGGCATTCTTCGCCGCCGCCGTGCCCCCGGGGACACCGGCGGTGGCGCAACTCCGGAAACAGGAGAGCGAAGTGAGTAGTCTTCTCTGGATCAGCCCACAAGAGGCGCTTCAGCGACATGAGCACATAGGAACACCTTTTAGCTTGCCTCCTGTTACTTATCTTTTGCTTCATGCGATGGCTCAGTACCGCAGTGCGGCAGATGTGCTGGATGCATGGAGGAATTGTCGCGAGCCTCCAACCGTTGTTCTTCCAAAGATACAGTGCGACGAGAAGGGCGCTATTGCAACCATTCATGTGCCAGAGAGGTACGTCACAGCCGGAGGGCTGGATGCGGGATTTTATCAGTACCCAAATCCGTCAATGAAAGGAGAAGAACGTTACACGGAACTACTTGTTGGCGATGTAACGAAAACAGGCAATGTAAAGAAGTTGCGGGAGGGGAAAGTTTATTAAATAAGAACTGTCAGGTGATGGACCAGCAGCATCAAGAAGAAATTTTGTGTTCGAAGGAACATTACTGTTATTACTCAAATAGTAAAAAAAAAAAAAAAAAAGTGGTTAAGAGGCAAAAATGCTGATGGTGGTGGGTGCAACTTACCAATGAAACCACAATATACAAATAAAAAAAAAAGAGCAAAAAAACAAAAAGGAATAGTAAAAGGGAGAAGAATTACTAAGAAGCGATATGTAGATTTATGGTCGATTAGAGTTTATATATTTTTTTTTTTTAAAAACCAACATGTTATTTTATGTTTTCTGTCTTACCCAGTGCTTTGAGAGTAAGGCTGTTGAGGAAGGCGTGGAGAAAGCTGAAAAGAGAATCACGACTGTAACCCCAGAGGAAAAAGAATCAATATAGCAGACACTAGGAAAGCAGAGCATATTATTCTCATGTTGGTGCACTGCAGGGTGGTGCACCCTCTTCTTCTCCTAAAGGCACTTGCAGTTCTTTCTATTGGAAAGGATGTGTGGGCTACTGTAGCCTTTACAGATACTGTCGTCGTCTTGCATGTTGAAGGTGCTGACCAGAGCATCACGGCGACCGCTACACTTCCGAAATTGCTTTTCTCAGATTATACAGCCACTAATGCACGGTTTTCGGTTCATCTAGCTTCTCTTCGTGACGCACTATTACTCGGTGGAGCGAGTACGCTTACATCAGTAAGTCTTGGCCGCATTGTTCTTGCGTATCCTGCTGGCGATGCTCGACTGCTTGTAGAGCTGAGTGATGGAAATTGTGTGCGTCAGTCTACACTTGTTACTCGTCCGGTGAAGGACCGCTTACTAGACCTGCGCTTCAGTGACACGGCTGTGGCGAGCGAAATAGCGCTATTAGGAGATGTGGCAAGAGAAGTTGTGGAGGACCTTGTCATTGCACAGTGCCCTCATGCTGTCGTTGTGCTTGATCCACAAGAAGGTGTCATGCTCCGCGGTGAGGGCGGGCCATACGGCACAGTAACAGTGAATGTTAAACGCCGTTCAGAGGCCATTCTCTCCACACAGAGTGATGCAAAGCACACGACGGCAAAAACGCGTGTTTTGCAGTCGCACTTGGCTCTTGCCTGTGGCGTGCGAACCGGTGGAGTAAAAACATGGCGGTCATCCGCAGCCACCGCAGCAGCCGCGGACACACCGATGGGATTTGTGACTGCGGCGAGTGCCGGCAGTGTTGGGTTACCGCAGACTCCTGGCGGCTTCGAGCGCATTTTGTTTCAAGTAAATGCACAGCATCAACTGAGTGTAGTACACAAGCCTAGGGAACATGACATAGCTGTTACTGTGACCGTTGTTGTTTCGCCTCTCTGCTCATTGGATGATGATGAGTGAAGGCATCTTTCTGCAGAGCCCGACTGGGTATGTGTGTGTTTCTGTCATAATATATCTTGACACGGGTTATAACTTTCTTGCGGCTTACAGAGTAATAGAGGATACACTACCCCTAGGCTCCCCTAGGATAGAGTATGCTGTGTTCACACTCATAATAGCGAAACTCGCATTCTAGTGTTCACTAGTACTTTTTGTCATCACTTATGTATGTTTTGAATGCATGCTTCCCACAATTTTTTTACTCTTTTAATTTTTAATTTTAAGCAGTATGTAAGATTCTCAAGCAGTCGCCTTTTGTATATATATATATATATATATATATACATTTTTTATGTTTTATTGAAGGTTAGATATTTATGTACTTTTGTGTATTTCTTAAGCTTATTCTTTTCATTTTGTATTATTCCATCAACTGATTTATGAAGCATTGAGAGCACGGGGAGAACTCTTGAATCTTCTGTACTCGTTCACCTGACGGCCAGACGCGATGATTTTACATTGGATGAACTTGTCCTCCACAGACAAGAGTACTCTTGACATGATGCATAAGAACATCCTAATGACGTGCGAGGGCCAACTTTTCCACTCTTTTATTATTATTGTTAGGGTCTGTTGAGTGGGGTGTCACAAATTCACAAATTGTCGACATTCCAATTTATGCACCCAAGATATGCGACCACTTTTGCATTCTGTCACCCAACTGTGTATTTGGATTTCTTGCTTGAAGCGCATTTAGCGAGTGATGCGCTCCACCGATAGTTCATCGTGAAATAAGGATCTTGTGTGACTTGAGAGTGTACATATTCTTTTTTTTTTTTTTTTACTATTGTTTTTTTGTCTCATAGTGGTTATGTAGAAGAGGTGAGGGTATGAGCCAATTAAGTGATATATTGAACAGCGCTCAAATTACAAAACACTATGAGCTTCTTCAATTTCTTTCGACGCATGCAAACACGGAGTACACTTTGGCGCAGCTGGACTACTTACTGCCCCGAGGCGCCTCTCTGCAGCGCTTCCCAGCCGTGTGGGTGGAGCTCATGGAGGCTGGATTGTCCAGTCACCAGAGCATTGAGGTGCTGCACAAGAAGCTTACGAAGGGCAGTGGATTAGTTAGTGAAGAGGCAAAAGGCAAAGAGGAGGTGGTGTTGGTATGCCGAAGACCAGAGCTGCAGAGTCTTGGAGATCTGGAGAAAATGCTTCAGTCCCCTGCAACAGTTCCTGAGGTGGAGGCGTGTGTGGCACTTCATACAGATCAAATTATCCTTTCAGAATACCTTCTAAGAGAGGCGCAGCGTCGATGTTTACTCTATTACTTTCCAGATAGCTATGCCAAGTCACGGGAACGAAAGGTGATGAAGGGAAAGCGTGGCGTCTCGGCGACCGGTGAGGCGCTCAGTCTTTTCTTGCAGGCAGAAGAGGAAGAGTCCGTTCTTGGTCTTGGCGACAGACAGGCTGGTCATCTAGGACTCCCACAGGGGGTCGTCGCGCAGTTTATGCTTTACACGCGACGTGGAGTTCCTGTGCGTGGCAAAAACAGTATTCCCATCTCTCTTAATGCTGGCGAACGTTTCATGGTTATCTTTGAAAGGTTTTCCAGCTCCACGACGTCACCCAACACACCCGTGGAAAGTGCACCAGTGGTTCGCACAGTGCTGGGTCACCCAACAGGCGCTCAATCCGCAGCAGCGACTCCGCCAATCGATGTACGAGTGAAGGGCTCACGCGGTCGGTCTATGAGTACGACGAACGGTGGAATGCGTAGTTACATGGAGGTGCGTGCCCAGGCATCTGGCCGGGTGGCTCTCTCTCTTTTTATTGACGAAAGGGAGACAATCTTGCAGATGGAAGTCGTGGATGAGAGCACGACGATGCCTGGTGTAATGATAGGAAGGGGACAGCAGCCATCACTGTTGCCTCCGGATTCTATTCGCATCAATGATCCAGACATATGGGGCGGCGTTAACGATGACTCGGAGGAGGTGAAAAGTTCGCCACTGACTGAGGAGCCATCGCTGCGCACTGGATCAATCGCACCGTCGTGGTGGCTGAACCCGTCGCCAGCCGTGCTGCAGGTACGCGATTTCACGCTCCCGGATAGCGAGGCCATCACCGCAGCATCACGGATTGTGTGGATTCCTCACAAGAGAGACGAGGCAGCTATGAAAACAGTTAGGGATGTCTTGCGCCGACAGAATTTGGCGGAGATAGAGCGGCGTAAGTGGAGGCGGCGTCAGAGGATGAGGGAGCTGCGGAATTGTCACATGGTCCATTTTGGTTTTGATGCATCCGTTCCGTTTAGTGGGGATTCCCACTAACGGGTTGAGGGGACGGTGGGGAAAAGGGAGAAAAGGATTATCAATTAAACTATATCTAAAAGTGGAACTGGACTTAGTCGGATGAGGAATGCAGGAGTGCCAGTTTTTCTTTTTTGGTGTTGTTGTTGTTGTTGTTGGCTGGTATTGAATAGAAAGATCTACTTTATATACTTTGAGTATGCTTTTTTTCTTGTTGTTGAATTGCCTAACGTATCGCTTTTGTTGTGTCAAATTTTATTT
Source organism: Trypanosoma boissoni (assembly GCA_030849725.1). Lineage (NCBI taxonomy): Eukaryota > Euglenozoa > Kinetoplastea > Trypanosomatida > Trypanosomatidae > Trypanosoma > Trypanosoma boissoni. The sequence continues at coordinate 173,111 of JASANW010001423.1, read as the reverse complement.
TTTATTTGACACTTTATTTTCTGTCTGATTTTATTTGTTATATGTGGAATTTGAAAATTAAAAAAAAAAAAAAAAGGGACGGAAGGCAAACAGTTTATATTTTACAGAAGGAGTTCGTGTGTTATGTATGCTTCCGGGGACTGCCAAGTACAGAGGCTCGGCGCTGCCGCTTGGTGCATATCGCCTTCTTTCACACCGCACTCCTTGCACAGTCTCTGACCCGTGCGAGAAAAAAAAAGACTGGGACATATTTGAACCCGTCTCTTCGTGGGAAGAGAGCACAGACGGCGACGTCTCCAGTTGTTCTTCGGATTGTGCCGCCCCACGACCGAAAGAGGGGAATGCTATAGATTGTCCTGCTGTTGCTGATGGTTTGTACACACGCATGGATGCAATACGGCATCGCCATTCGTATTATAATGGAGCGGCGTTGTCTGTGCATAAAACGGGAGCATGGAAAGGTCCACCTCGAAGAGTCGTTCCTGGTTTGCGCAAGGTGACTAAGGAAACAGCGAGGTTGGTGAGTCAATCGAACTGGGAGGATATCTTTTCTACTGCACCGCCGGTGACAGAGAGGCCAAAAGAGAAGCGTTGGCGCATCGAGCGGGTTTCGCCAAATGGTTTGGTACATCTTTTAGAAGAAAAATGCGGCGCATCAGAGGATCTTTTGCTATGAGTTTTAACAAACAGTTAAACATATATATATATATATATATATATTTGTTCTGAATACATTTTTTTTTTGTTGCTGATGTTTACCCCCCTCCCCCCACTCTTTTGCTCAACCCTTCTCGTCACATGCATTGGATATATTTCTGGGATATCGCATTTTCACTTTTTTTTTCTTTTCTCTTTTTATCCTATATACACACAGTTGTAGATCCCATAGAGGGTGATCCCTGTAGTATCGGAAGCAGAGCTTTCTCATCTCGTCATAGTATCGAGCGAGAGCGAAAAAAAAAAAAAACTTTATATAGAGAGCGAAAGCCTAATAGAGAAAGACGGAAATACACAAAAAAAGAAAAAAAAAGAATCATAGGAGGGGAGCAAACAAACAAGCACACAAAAGAAAGAAAGAAAAAACAATGAGCAAGTCCAATCCCTCTTACGAGGAGGATCTCCCGGACGATATTTTAGAGCTCATTGACCACACAACGCGTGGAGTGCGGCGTCTCTACGAGACAACGCGTTCCACCGAGACCGGCGACCCGCCACTGCGGCAGCGCAAAGACTCGCAGCGACAAAAGACTCCCCGTGCGCGTGATGGGTCCGGTGCCCATTTGCTCTCAAGCAACAACACTAGCGTGCAGTCCGAAAGCGCAGTGGGCGCGGTGGCGCGACATTGCCCGTGGAACCGCACACGAGCGCTTCCGGTGAGTAGCGCAGCGGAAGGACGATCTGGCGTCACGACGACAAACACAACGATTTCCTCTGATGGGCCGTACGCACGGGAGCGAGAGCAACCGCGGCAGCTGCCAAAGGTTTCTATGAAGGAGTCGCAGGACCGGTCTCGTGGGTATTCAGCGAATGGCTCTGCGGCGGAGGATTCCGGCGGTTCACGTTTGACTCGACGATGGAAAGAGACATTCAAATCTCTTCTTTCCGATCCGCCTCCTCACGCGCAGTGTGCGCCCGCGGGGCCTTCGGAGAGTCCTCCGATTTTGGATGCGCCTGCGGTCCCGCCCCCGGCGGCTGCTTCCCATTCCCAAAGCCCTGAGGCGATGGCGCGGGCTGCGGCGGAAGTGTCCGCGGAGACAGAGGCTCAGCTGCGCGCGCTGCGGCAGCAGCACGCCGAGGACGCGGAGGCCCACCGCGAGGCGCTCGCTCGCCTGCGCTTAGATCACCAGCGCGAGTTGGCCGAGCAGTCCCGCGCCGCGCACGAAGAGCGGCAGCGCGTTGGCGAAGAGGTCTCCGCTCGCCTTCTCGCGTCCTTTTCGGTGAAGCAAAAGCTACTACGCGCCGAACTCGAGGGCGAGCGTGTGCGTGCCGACGAGGCGGAGCGGTCTCTCGCGGAGTCCCGCGCCGCTTACGGCGAAACCGCCGCGCAGCGCTCTGCGCTTCACGAAAAGGCCGCCGCCGCGGAGGCCTCTCTCGCCGCGCTGCAACGTGCGCACGCGCAGACAGAGTCGCGCCTCTCCGCTGCGCAGCGCGATGCGATGGAGGGCGCGCAGCGGGAGGCAAAGGCCGCCGAGCGGGTGCAGGAGCTCGAGGCACAGCTCACAGCGCAGCGCGAGGCACAAGAACGCGAAGCGCGTGAAGCGCGGGCCCGCGCGGAGGCGGCATTTGCAGACGCGGCTCGCGGGTACGAGTCGCTCGTGCGGGAGGCGGGCGAAAAGCTTTCGGCGCTCGAGCGTGTGGCGCGGCGATACCGGCAACTTCGCGCGGCGCATGCCAAGCGCGGCCATGAGCTCGAAGCACTGCGCGCGGCGGACGCAGAGCGTCGCAGCGAACTGGAGGCCATGAGCGCGGCGCACGCGGAGGATTCTGCGAGGGCAGAGGGCTTTGCCCGCGAGGCGGAGGAGTTGCGGCAGCTGAGTGCCCGCCGCGAGCACGACATGCGGGAGGAGCGTGCGGCGGCGGAGCAGCGGTGCCGGGAGTCCGCGGAGGCGCTGCGCCGCGCGGAGGCGGAGCTGCGGTGCCGGGAGTCCGAGCGGGACGAGGCGCTGGCGGCCGGCGCGGGCGCGGAGGCGCTGGCGGCGGAGCGCGCGGGGGAAAGGGCGGAGGCGGAGAGCGCCGCGGAGGCGCTGCGGGCGGAGCTGTCGGAGGTCCGGCGGGGGGCCGCGCAGGCACACGCACAGGCGGAGGGAACCATTGCGAGTCTCAAGCGGCAGCTGCGCGAGAAGGACGCGCGACTGGAGACATTGGCAACGGCAACGGCGGAGCCTGTGCAGCGGCTGCGCGCGCAGCTCGAGGACGAGCGCGGGAGGCGCGCGGGATTGGAGGAACAGTTCGCGCAGTACAAGAAACGCGCAAAGGCGGCGGAGGAGGCGGCGATGCGGGAGATTCGGCGAGAACAGGTACGGACTCCGTCCGCCCAGCGTCAGGCACAGGCATCGCTCTCGCTATCGCCATCACCGGCTCGGTCTCAGGGACCGTCAAAAGCACAGGCAAAGAACTCCATAACAAATGGAAAGGCAAGAATAGAGGTGGGCGAATCGAACGCGCGTACACCAACGGATCAAAGAGCGCGGGCGCCATCTGCGCAGTCGGCCCCGCCGTCGTACACCCGCAGCATGCGATCCGTAAGCGTCAGCGGGACGTCGGTGACGAGATCGCCCCTTGCCGTCATATCGTCCGGTGTAAACGGAGGGGAGAGAGGAGGTGAAAACGCACACGAACCGATGGATTCTGTCGGGTCCATTTCAAACATCTCGTGCAGCTCTGCGTACTGCAGCAGCGATGAGGGGATTGGGCCAACGGCGCGAGCACCATCCGCTGCGCACAGAGGTGCCCCGTATCGCCAGCACACTACGAAGAAAGTACAACAGCAACAACTACAAGGGCAAGAGGAAAAGCAGCTATATCCTCACAAAAACAATGCGAATAACAAAATCCATCACGGTGAATGGGTCAAAAACGCAGTGGAGGACGAAGTCGTCGACGACGAAGATGATGATGACATGGACAGGAGCATTGCGCATCACGAGCAGATGTTGCGGGAGTTCCATCAATCAGCGGCTGAAGTGTTTCGAAAAATCACTGGAAATCGTGACGAGTTCCTCGAGAAGTGCACTTCCGTCGTGCGGTCCGTATATCCGAGCGCTAACTTGCCCCAGGCTACCACCGCACTTGCCGACGCATCGGATTCAGACTGAAAAAAAAGTGTTTTGCCCTCTTCTCGTTTGAAGACAAGTTTGTTGTCCAGTTTGTAGGCGAAGACGGCGCCAATTCATACTATTTTATAGACTGAAAAAAAGAAAAAAAAAAGTGCAAAAGGAGAGGAGCTGTTTAATGTATGGGTACTTGTTTTCATTATTACTGCCATTATCCCTTTTCTGCTTAATCCTCGTATGGCTCGGGGTAAAGCGCGCAGTTTTTTTTTTTTTTTTAAAACCTCCTCTGTGTATTTTTGCTTTTCGCTTTTTATTTTTATTTTTTCTGTGTATGTGTGCGTGCGTATGGCTGAAAGTGGAATTGAGTTTATAACCATTGCTCAACTATTACTCCTTTTTTTTTACTGTTATATGATTTACATATGCATCCTTTTTGCATTTTCAATTGCTTTTCATTTAAAAAAAAAAAAAAACTTTTAGCTATTTATTTATTCCTCCTTATTACAAATTTACACTAGGTGATTGTTTTCTTTGGGGAAGTATAGGTCAAGGTCGTGGAATTGAATAAATTGACTACTGAGAAGAGGTTGTGATTTGTGTGCGGCTCTTTTTATTTTCTTTGTTGTACCGAAACTTTTTGTTGTCTTCCTCGTTACAGTGCTAGGTACGAGGCTATACAATCAATCAAACAAACAAACGAACAAAGAAAGAAAGAGAGGGAGAGAGAAAGAGAGACAAAGGGTGGAGGTATGTTTGGCGGACGAGGCTCTGCATCTAAGCCCTCCTCCTCTAATGGTTCGAAAAAACATATGACCGGAGGAGCAAAGGCGCATGGGGCCAAAAGAGAAAATGAGGGAGCGCCCGTCAAAAAAAAGGGACGCGGATCCAGCACTCTTAAAGGACCTGTTGTGGCACACGTCTCGGGACCCGCAAGCCGCGACTCCGCCAATGACCGCCGCTGCGTTCCTTTTGCCTCGAAACAAGAAGAGCGCGCGTATCAAAAGGCTAAACGTATTCCTCGTCATGCTCCGCCTGCCACAGTCGCAACAACAACAACAACAGCTGCGGAAAGGCCCCGTGGCGCCAGTAGTGCTGCGCAGCGACGCGCTATTCTCAAGAAGAAAGGCGATGACGATGTCTTGGCGCACTTTCGCTCCAAACTATCGGCAAGCACGTTTCGTTTGTTGAATGAGCAAATATACAGTTCTCCTTTGTCCTTTGCGGGACAGCTGCTCGGGGACCCATCCACATACGCGGACTACCACCAGGGATACAGACAGCAACTGCAACAGTGGCCGATGAAGCCGAGTCAAGTCATTATTGAGGCGGTCTTGGGTGATCGCCGTGGTAGATTTCTTGCAAACAAGGCAAAGAGTATGCCAGGCTACACGCCAACCAGTTGGGTAGTGGCCGATATGGGCTGTGGAGACGCACAGATTGCACAGGCACTGCGTCCAAAGGGGTATACGGTGCACTCCTTTGATTTGTGCGCATCCAATGAGTGTGTAACGGTTGCGAATGCGGCAAATGTACCATTGGAAAGTAATTCGGTGGATATTTGCATTTTTTCTTTGAGTCTTATGGCCACAGACTATATTGAATGCTTGTATGAGGCCTTTCGTATTCTAAAACCAAAACGATTGCTAAAGATTGTAGAAGTGCGCTCGCGTGTACCACACCCAAAACACTTTGCCGAACTTGTGGAAGGCATTGGTTTTGAGCTAGACTACCAAGATACCGTTACAGACTACTTCATTGCATATGATTTCTTGAAATCTGACGGACAGAAAGAGGCTAACCGTGAACTTAAGCACAATCCGGGGGATGTGCTTGTACCATCTTTGTACAAGAAGCGTTAAGAAGGTTTACCGTCGAATGATATATATATTTTTTCTATTCTTCTTCATCTACTTGTATCACCATTAAGTTGGCAGAATTGTCCTCGGCAGTAAGTGCTTCCGTTTAAAGTTTACAACATGAGATATATAAAGCAGAGGAATTTAAACTACTTGTTTTGTCTTTTTTTTTCCTCTCATACGAGTACAGCATCTTGGGGGCGACAACGATGGATTCCATTCATACGTTTTTTTTTTTTTTTTTTGAATCTCTTTTGTGTGGCGTATGAATGTGCTCTTTTTTTCTCTGTCAATTTGTATAATAATAATACTAATACTAATAATAAAAGTTTGCTCGGTAATGGGCCGCCGCACTCGGCGTCTTGCGACCCGTGTGTGCATTGCTGCCACTGTACTTGCCTGCGGCTTTGTATCGCACTGCCGCTGGCAACTCCGCCGCAGCGCTGTTTCCCCTTTGTCGACCCCGCCAGACCCCCCACAGCCGCGCGCCACCCGCATTGCTCAACTGCGCGACGGCGCCGACAGTCCTTTTGATGTTTGTGTCGTTGGCGGTGGCGTGGCTGGACTGTACGTGGCAGTCGACGCGGCCCAACGCGGGCTTCGCGTTGCCATTGTGGATGCGGGGGACTTTGGCGGCGGCTTTTCGCACCCGATGCTGCCCGGTGCCTTTCCTTATGCCCAGAGAGCGCTGCGCCAGCGCGACACGCACTGGCTTGTGCGTGGCATGCGTGCGTGGAGGGCAATGACGGTGTGGGCAAACGTTGCCCCGCGCCTCGTCGAGGACGGCGTGCCGACGCTCGTTCCGTCACTGCACGCACTGGAGCTTATGGAACTGATTACCGCTGCTGCGCTTGCGTCGCTGCTCAGTCCTTTTTGCGGCCCGTGGCGGCCTTTTCGTGTGGTTTCAGAGGCCGCGCTGCGTGGCGCAGGGAACGGCGAAGGGGGTGAGTCCGCATGCGGTGGCGTTGTGATACGCGATGGAGTGCTGGACGGAGCTGCCGCAGCTGTTGCGCTTGCGCGTACCGCAGAGGCACTCGGGGCAGTGGTGCTCAATTATGCCGCGGTCACTGCTATTGAAGAGAGTGACGAGGAATCCGCGCGCTTTGCGCTGACCATAGAGGATACAAGTACACAAAATCCCAAGCCAGTGACGGTGCGAGCGCGTAGTGTAGTGAATTGCACAGGGAGGCAAGCGGCGGAGGTGCGGTCTGCGATGATAAGGCCCACAACAACGCCGCAGTCTTTTGACATGCATACCGCGTGGGAGCAACGCCAGAGTTATATGGTCATCCCGCGCTCTGCCGTTCATGGCTGCGGTCGCGAGCAAGTTGGAAGCAGAGCAGCATTGATGGCCACCTCCACGTTCTTTAGCTTTTCGGCGGTAATGGTTCTGCCGTGGTTTGATGACTGCGTCCTGATTGGCCCAAGCGTCGGGGTGGCGACGAAGGACGTGTTGCCTTCGCTGGAGGAACGCGCCATGCAAAGAGATCGCGTGTGTGAGGCCCTGCGTGCCGCGGGAGTCACGGCTGCACGGGAGCGTGTGCTTTCCAGCGCGGCAAGCGTTGCTCCGGTGCTGCAGCCACCAGCGGACGCAGCGTGGGCCAGCGAAATCCTCATGAACGGATATCACATTCGCGCGGAGCCTGGTGCTGTGCATCTGTTTGGCGGAACACTGGCTCTCGCGCGAGACACGGCGGAGGAGGCGGTGGACAAACTGTTGCGTGAGACTGCGATATTCACAGAGGCGGAACAGAGGGCACTGCGGCCTTGTCGTACAACGCAGTTGGCCCTCGTTGGCGCTGAATGCAAAGCGATGGACGAAGAAGATGTTTCCCCCTTGGAGCGAGTGCGGCGATTCGTGCGAGAGACCTACGCTGTGCGCCTTGTCGATGTCGTGGCACGGCGCACACATGTGGCGTACAGTAGTCCTGAAGAAGCTCTCGCGGCTCTAACTATTATTGCGGATGTTATGGGAAGTGAACTCAACTGGGACAAGAATCAAAAGCGTACAGAGATGGAAGCTGCACGGGCCTTTATTCAAAGCGTTATTGTATCATAAAGATTTAAAAAAAAAAAAGACCCGATGAGAAGAAAAACTTGTCTATATATTTATATATATTTAAATACTTTTTCTGTTTTTGTGTGTGTTTTGTCATCTTTATGTTCTTTTTTTTTTTTTTTTACTTTAATGTTTGCTTTCTGTACAGGGTGTGGATTAAGTGTGGAATCTAACGAAAGCTGTGCAAGATGTTTTCTCCCGTATTGTTTCGTCAACACTACGCGTTGCGTTACTTTCCACGCACATTAGGTTCTTGGTTGTTTTACATTCTATGCCTCCTCACAGTACTGATCATGCCAGCTTTTATTGGATACGTAATGGGTAACTTTTGGTTGAAGAGCAACTACAACTTTGCTATTGCTAACGTTACATTTACAGATCGGTGTGTTGTACACTACACGACATTGAAAGGTCAAGAAAAGCTTTGGACTTGCTCCGAGGCTTTTAATGAGAATTTCCTTCCCGAAGGCGATACTATGGCTGTTGTGCCCTTTTTCTCCTTATATAAGAGTTATGAGTATAGCAACGGCAATATGAATGCTATTACCTTTGTTCTTGGATTGCCTGTCAATGATTTTGCGAGCGGTGGGGGTGATGTACCTCTTCCATCATCAGGCACTGCAGACGCCATTGCTCATGTTGAATTTCTTCCGGAGTTCACTTATGTCATTGATGAAAGTTTTGCCAAGATGGGCATGACGGCAGCCCCTCTCATTACATTTCAGCGAGCGCCAAGTACTGCAAGTGTAGCCGGTCCTCTCACAGCGCACTCGGAGGGTGACATGATGTTTCGATCTACTCTTCCAATTCACAGTTCGCAGGGAAGGAGCAATGCACGTGCATATACGGAAAGCCCATTTGATAAAGTTAGAGACATTGATGATTTGCTTAATGTGCCAAACTTTGCAGCACAGTACACCTCACGTAATCAATCTGTTTATTTTGATCACCAGACTGAGAGTGTCGGTGGACTCCGGCTTCTTCAGGATGAGCACTACAACCGTGTACTGGGTGAGGACCTTGACGCTCTCAGTGACTTCACTTGGAAGATCACACTGCGCATTCCACCGGCACAGGTTTATTATATTCCATCCTTTGAAGAGAAGCTTAAGTGGGCGTGGGTGCAATACTTTTGTATTGCTTACGCAGTTCAGTGGGTGCTCTGGTGGGTGCGTGGTTTTTTCGTCGAGATGGGTCTTATTTGCACGACCGCTATATCCCATCGCGGTTTGAAACCATAACGGCCGAGTGAATATATGCTTCGTGTGAGTATTGCGTCTTTCTAATTGAACGGATATGTGTGTCTGTTTGTTTCTATGACTTTGTGTCTGGGGAAAAGTGGGTTTCGATGAATGACGAAGCAGAGAGACAACACTGCAAAAAAGTATATGTACTTGTATTGGTTTTAACCTTTTTGTGCTTTTATTTATTTCAAATTGGCACAGAAAGGACATAGAATTTTTATTATTTTTATGTTTTTTTTTTTTTTTTGCATTTATAGTGAGTCTGCAAAAAAAAAAAAAAATACACACAGAAAAAAAACAACAACAACCATTGTGTTTGCATTTTCTTCAAGAAGAGTATGTTCTTATTTGTATAAATGTATACTTACAAAAAAAAAACAACTTGAAGTTGCATTTCAATCTTTATTTGCACAACTCACTAGGTGCTATTTTCTAGTTTTTGTTTTTATGCTTTTTCAACGCATTTTAAAAAAAAACAAACAAACAAAAAAACAAAAACCGAGCATTCATTGTTTTGAATGGCTGTGGTTGTTGTGCAAGTAGGACAGTGTGGCAATCAACTTGGCGAGGAGCTCTGGCGACAGCTTGCGATTGCCACACATAACGGCACAGCGCCTTCTCCTTTCTTCACGCGTGACGGAAAGGCCCGTTGCGTTCTCGTCGACACAGAGCCAAAAGTTGTGCAGGGTCTGACTGCGCGCTATCCAGGTCGATTTCGCAAAGAAAATTGCATTTTTGGCCAGTCGGGTCGTGGGAATCACTGGGCACTGGGATACTATGGCGTGGGACACGCGATGAGTGCACGGGCGGCCGCGAACGCTGCAGTGATGCGTCCTTTTCAAATTGCAAAAGACCAGCGACAAGGCGACAGCTGTGTTGTGCGTGATGCGCTTCGTGCTATACATTTGGAAACACGAAGAACTGCTGACGCGCTCGAGTTTGAGGCCATCGTTGTGTTACACAGTCTTGTTGGTGGTACAGGCAGCGGTATGGCCTCGTTACTCATGGAAAAGATTCGTTACTATTACATTGAACAACCGGAGTGTGAGGCGATTGATGAGCGCGCGGAGGCAGAGATGATGGAGTGCGATGGGCTCGATGGTATGCATGCAGAAAAGAGACGTGCGGCACATCTTGTGAGTATTGCAGTGGCTCCTAGGGCTGCTGGCGAACTATCCACGCAAGGTCTCAATGCGGCTCTTACGCTACACGCATTGCAGAGTAACGCGAATGTCGTGATTCTTTTGCGCAACGATGACTGTATTTATGAGCCGAGCGGCGATAACAATATAAAAAGAGACCGAGGAAAGTCTGCGTTGGGTACGCCGATTGCATCATCGCTCATTAAACCATGCTCAACCTTTCGTGAAGTGAATGAAGTTTTCGTAACTTTACTCATGCCTGTTCTGCTTTATGGTACTGGAGTCAATGCGTTTGGTGACCTTGTTGCCAAATGTTCGCCAAACTATAAAGAGGGAAACAATATTTTGACTCTTGTCGCTGCGCCACAACGGTCTTACTCCCGCTACAGACACTGCGCGACACTTTCTCGGCACTACATTGTGACCGGAGCAAAGCAGTGGATGCCTGGAACATACCCCAGCGTGCCACATGAAGTTATTCACACTCCACGCTCCTTTGCCGCATTGGACTTGACGAGCTCTTCATTGGAGGTCGAAGTACCGCGGGCTCTACTGCAGAGCTTTAGGGAGATGCCAGACGCACGCAAGAGTCCGGTGCGTGGGCTCTATGATACATTGGAGGGTGTGCTCGTGATGAACGAGGCTCGGGAGTTGGATGCGGCAGTACTTTTTCCGCTTCTGCGCTCTGCAGCACTGAAGGTGAAGGCAGGTGCGTTTCTCACGACATTTGTAGACTTGGGTTTACCGGCGGAGTGTATTGAAGCGGCTATTCAAGAGGTAGCTCAGCGACTTGCGGATGCTGAAGAAATGTGAGTTGCACACAATCATATATATATGTTTGTATTTATGTGCCTACAACGGTGCTCTGCTGTGCGTTTCTCTAATAGTGACGATAATGACAGGATGAATATATTTGCGTGAGTTTACCTCCAGTATCGGTGCACTTTGTTTTTTTTTTGGATTCAAGCAGGTGAGAAATATGTATTCTCGCAAAGAATTGAAACGAAGGATTTTAATGAAATGTGACGAGGATCTATACACACATGCATACTTTTTTTTCTTTTTTATTCTTTTTATTTATTTGGTTGTAAAAGGGTGATTCAAGGCCTTCTTGTGTGTCTTCATGCGTTGTGTTCGCTGCAGTGCCTCATCGCCCATTGCGTGGCATCGCACTCTCTGTGTCCCGCGCCGCCGTGTCCTTATTCCCCCCGTCGCCCCGCTAGCCGCGGGCGGCGGTGGCCGCAGTGCGCGTGAGCCGAGTCGCGGCTTTGCGCTGCGCGACGCCGAGCGCGGGCTCTATGACCGCGGCGTTACTCCCGAGGCGCGGGCGATGATTGCGGAGGCTGAGGCCGAATACGCCGCGAGTGCCGCACACCTGCGCGCCCCAAGCACCTCCGAAACACGAAACACACACGTGGAGGCGGACGGCACTCGGGTTACAACGATTGCCGCGCCTTTTGGTGAGACATATGTCCCCTCGCACGCAGAGCGGTTTGCGCATCGCCACCGATTGGGTGAGTTGAGCCGTCAGCGCGCGGCCGCGTGGACCGCACCGCGTCCTTTGGACGACCCGCACACGGCGCGGAGCCTCTGCGCGGGCCGACAGCTCCGCGAACTGCTCGCCGCCCCAATGCCACCGCGCGAGAGGGCGGAGGCCATTGCGCGGAGACTGCGGGAGGCGCGGACGGAACGTTTGGCGCTTGCGCCGCGTGACGTGGAGGCGGTGATGGTGCTCTGGGCACACGAGACCGGAAGACTCGCGGACATGCGGGCACTGTACACGTACGCGCGGGAAACACGTGTGACGCCTACACCGCTTTCACTGGAGGCACTCATGACGGCGCTGTGTGCGGAGAATGTGACAGATGCAGCAGGGTTTCACCTTGCAAATCAATTATTTCTTGACGCGGATCGATTTGTTGTGTTGCCGACACGCACGACGTACGCCGCCTTTTTCCGTATCTGTGCGGCACATAACGCCATGTCTTTTGCCGTTGCGCGGTTTCGGGATGCGGTGGCTCACTTACACATCTCCGTTGATGCGGCCATGGCAACTGCCATGCTTCGAGGGCTTAGTCAGACGGGTCTCACAGAAGAGGCCGTGGCATTACTTGCGCGACTGGAACACGTACCGCTTGACGTGCAGTTACTGAACGCGTCACTGGAGGTTCTGTTGCTTTCTTCGCAGCCACAGTCATGCTTCGCCGCTTTCCGTGCGGCTGTACTGCCCGGAGTAGTGCGACCGACGGCGGAGACATACACACTTTTGCTTCTCACCTGCGAGCGGACGGGGCTGTGGGGGCAGACGACAGCTATTCTTGCGGATATGCAACGACGCCGCGTGCGGGGAGACGGGCGAACGCTGAATTTGTTGCTCAAGGGACTCATGACGCAACGCTTGCATGGATATGCAAAACAACTGTACGGTACAATGGTGGCCAAACAGGTGGAGGTGTGGCCGTCCCTTGCGGCGCAAATGACAAAGCGGCTCGAAAAGACACCGCCAAAAGGGCAGCATACGAAGTCGTCGGAGTAACACAGGTTTAAGCAGCCTACATGCGGAGAAGAAATATATATATATATATATATTTATTTATTTATATTAGTTTTCTTATCCAGTTGATCATGTGGTTTGGTTTAGTTTATTTATAATAAACGAATCATTAGTATATGCTAAACTAAATGTATACTTGTTTTAGATACCATTTTTTTTTTGTTTTTTTGTTTTTTTATCGTTATGTTCACATGTGAATGTTTGGTATGGAATTGGAAAGTACGCAGAGAGTAGTTGGGGTTGTTCGAATAGTTTTTATTTAGTCAGAGACCAAGCAATCTGATTGCTATCGAATGTTGTCCTCCACCGTGAAGGAGGAGCCCAAGACGGATGTGCTGAAGACGGAATTGTTTTCTCTTCCACCAAACTTGGAGCCACCGGCCAGCAATGAACGCGAAGAAGCCATGACACTTTACATATGCGCCAACTGCACTCATGTTGTCGCGCTTAGCGCATCCTCGCAGTTGATGTGCACACATTGCGTTCACCGCACTGGCTCTTCAAAGGTTTTCTATAAACTACGCACACAGCCCACGACTTACGATACCATCTGACGTGGTATGATAATAAGAAGTGAAGGGGAAAGGAGAAAAAAAAAAAGTGAATAACTCTGCCGTATTGAATATACTTCACCCTCTCACTACTACATCAACCAAAGAAGTTAATGGGCGCAGGGGCTCCAAGTGTACTCCAGTGTTTGCGCGGATCGAAAGTGTTACACAGTGTGTTCTTCTTCCATGTCCTTATTCAAATGCATTTTATTTATAGTTTCTTTTTTTCTTTTTCTTTTTATTTTTTTTTTATTTCCCATGCATGCACATTTTATTGATATGTATTGAAAAGAAAGCTTTATTAGGGTTCATATTGGGTATGCAGCGGGGGGGAGGCCACGCGGACCCGCCTCCGCAGTGTGTGTGCGCGAGTTGCTTCTCGCACGTCAAGCTCCCGAGACCAGACGCAACCGGCACTCCGTTTCAGTGTCCACAGTGCCGCATGGGGGGAGTGGATGTGAAGGTGCTCTACACCCGCCGCGCTTTTCCTGCAGAGCACAGCACCAAGTGAGTGTCTCGTTTTTTTTTTTTTTTTCTTGCAGAGAGGGGATAGTTACTCAACTGTGCGGAGTGCGATTGATGCGATAGATGATGAACTATTCTAAACCTGGGGCATACCGATCTATATATACATATATATATATATATATATAATGAGGCGGAAATGCTTTCCAGAGATGGATTTCTTGTTGGGATTGATACAGCGAAGTGTATTCTGCACTCAAACTATTGTGGCGAATTACAAGTTGCTATGATCCACGCGATGCGCGCCGGTTTGTGGTGATTGCAGTGTATATTTCGTTTTGACCGGGAGAGCCGCTGGTGACGGGAATGTTTGGGTGGACATTTCAAGCCTAAGGATTACAGAGGAACTCTGGACAGGCACTCTTGTTGTTGTTATTTCAAAAAAAAAAAAGGAATGATTTCGTCAATGTGGGCTTGACTGCTCTGTGATGGCACAGTGGAACTGGGGACGAACGGCAGAGGTAGTCGGGGGAATGCCTAATTATTATTATTATTATTTTTTAAGGCGATTAATCGGATAAATATGTTATTTTTATTATTATTGAAAGATATATGTATATATATATATATATATATATATATATATTGTGAGTGTGTGTATCTGAGCTCACTGTTGTTCGTATTTACCTTTTGCTTTATCTGCATTCAGAAAAAAAAAAGGAGGTGTACATTTTGACACAATCTTTATATATATATATATTTTTTTTTTTACTCTTTTTGACTTTATCACTGGTTTATTTCTTTAAAGGTAGCATATACACTCTTTTTTTTTTTGCTTTTTGAAAAAAAAAAAACATTATTCCCATCGGTACGCCGAGTGAGAGAGTGTGTGTGTGAGAGAGAGAAAGAGAGTGAGCAAATAGGTATACTGCTCGCACTTATTTTTTTTAAAATATATATATATATATATTATCACATTTTCGTGGGGTATTCCTTTTTGCAGGTGAGCCATGATCTGCCGTAGCTTTGTGCTGCTGCGGACCTATGGCCGTAAGTCCAAAGCCCCAGACCTAAAGACCAGCTTCACCAAGACATCGAACTTTAAGAAGGCGGAGAAGATTAAGATTGAGACAGTGGATGGGGAAGTGGTGAAGGGACGCGGTAAGTTTCATCGCCGCACGCACAGTGCGCTTAAAGAGGCGATTGGTGAAATGGAACATCCGGCGATTTGGCTTTGGTACCCGTGGCGCAAAAACCCGGAGCCGCCAACACCACACATGCCGCAACGTCGCGCACTGAAAAATGTTCATGGTGCCGTTTTTGATGATTTGACGCCGATACAAAAGAAGCGACAGGATCAGATGTTATACGGTGTGAATATTCCCGCAGCGCAACAGATGAAATTTGAGGCGGAACATCCTCTCCTCGCCGGTGCACTGCGACAGTTGGATGGACAGCCAAAAGGTTTTCCATTTTGGTACAAAAAATACCCAACGCGACGTCACGCGTATGAGCGGCGCTTCAGCATTCCAGAGGAGATGCTTGATGGATATAGTGAGGAAGTGAAAAAGGCTCTTTCAAAGGATATGATGACGATTCAGGAAAAACAATTTGCACAGGAGGCGATGTACATGGAGCGCTATGCGGAGCACGACTTTGATACAACGAGTCCGGCAGTGCTGGCGGTTAAACGAGCGCTTCGCTGCCGTGTGCTGCGCAATCACCTCCTAACGAATCCACACAATAACATCATCAAGACCGTACTTGGCAGTACGGAGCGAAAACTCAATCATGCGTTGCGTAAGCTGCGTAAGGTTGACTTCAAACGGTACTGGGAGATCATTCGAGACCACGACGTACAAGATGTGTTGCAGCCGCCGAATCTTGTCACGTACCGGCAAGGTGCGTACTGGAAGTATGACTGGAACGCAGGACTCGCCATTTCAACAAACCTCGCCGATGTACTTGATCCACGCGGTCTGAATGGTTGTGTGGAGACGGGCCGCTCACGCTCTGAAGTGGCGCGCGATCTCGGCCTCTCCTACACACGTCCTTTGCATGATAACGAAAAGCGACAGCTCTCGCAGCAAGCGGTTTATTACGAGCGGCTTGCGAAGTTTAAGATGGAGCAGCCAGAGGCGGCGCGGGCTGCAGAGAGGGAAAGGTTTGTGCGAAAGTTCTCTGGAATGTTTGCGAAACTTGACATTCGCTCAGGTGCGCCAGACTTCCCGAGTACGTACCGCCGGTTACTTGGGACAAAAGTTGTGCGCTGGGCCTCGAAGCGGCACGGGCCCGCATAGGGTTCTAGCGGAAACAGTGCGTTTTATCGTTTTTTGTCTCTCATGCCGGTAATATACGCTTGTGGCTATTCTCAAAAGAACGTCAGTGAATGGAAGGACACATATATATATATATATATATATGGTGAGTAGAGGGCGTCAGCGAGATAGGGAGGATGAGGTAAAATGAAGAATACTACTGTGTATGTGCGTTGACATACATCTGTTAATTTTTTTTTTTTGTTTATGAATGCAGAAGACTCTCTAGCGCATAGGGTTCCCTATCATGCCATATATAATTTCTGTTAACACTGTTAAGCATTTGTTTTCCTTTTCTTCCTTTTTTTTTTTTTTGTGTATGTGTGTGTGTCTGTGTCGATTTGTTTTGAAATTATAACTTCGCTATTTACAAACAAACAAAAGCCATTATTAACAGCAACACGAACAAGGAGCCAACAACGCGTAATTGTGTGTTTGTGTTCTTTTTTTTTTTTTGAACGCCTAGACGCCCCACCACACACAGAGAGAGAAATAGAGAAATAGAGAGAGAGAGATATCGAAGTGTCTGAATGTCTGCAACTGTTCCAGAGCGAATTCTTGTTGGCGATAGCACGTGCTACTGTCACTTTGTGCGTGGCCAGCGCGACATGTACGCCCCGCAATCGATGCACTCGAGCCCCCCCGAGTCCCACACGTGGTCTTACTGCGTTTCCCGCGAGCACAACGACACTGTGTACTTCCACAACGAGAGCAGCGGCCGCTCCGTGTGGGTCCTCCCCGCCCTCGACCCCGCCGGGTCCGAAGTCGCCGGCGCGGCGGAGGAGATGCGCGCAGTGGGCGCCGTCGAGTCGGCCGCGCGCCGCCGCCGCCAGCGCAGCGCAACCCCTTCTGCCCACACCGAATCCAAAGTCGAGGCCGAAGGCAAAGTCAAGGGTAAAACGGAAACGGAGGGCGAAAGGAGTCGCCGGGGGGTTGTGCGGCAGAGTGTTGCGGAGGCCGTGCAGCGCGCACTGGTGCGCAACGCAGTGGGGCATTCCTCTGTTGCGGAGGAAAGACATTCTGTGCGCGATCGCCTCGCAACGTGGCGCGCACGGCGAGCACAAGAGCAACAACAGCAACAATCGCAAGAGCCGGTTGGGGATGTGTCACGGGAAACATCGAAAGGACACACTGGAAGTGCGCAGTCATTGGCAAACAGTGCGGAGATCGCACCTGCACCAATGGGGCAAAGACTTTCGGAGAAGGAGACACAACAAAGGAAGCGGGAACAGCAACAACAACAACAGCAGCAAGGGCAGCCGACACAGACTTCGCTGGAGAGTGATGTGTACGATGAGAAGCGGCGAGTGTTTCTTCTTGCGAAGGAGGACCTGCAGCGCGAAAAGGAAGAAGCGTTGCGTCGCGAGCGCTCCGCCATTGAACACTCGCGTCGTTGTCTCGAGGCGCAGCAGCGCGAGGAAGAAGAACGCGCGCGTCTCGCACGAGAGCGCAGACAGCTTGAGGAACGTCGTGTGGAATTGCAGCGGCGGGCGATTGAACGACAAGAGGCGGCGATTGCCGCTGCGGATGCGGAGGCATTGCGTCGCGAGACAGTCGAACAAGTGAACAATTATTATGAAAAGGCACGTGGGCTGGAGGAGCACGCGGAGGCTGAAATGCAAAAGTCCGTTTCGTTTGAGTCCGCCATTGCGAAGTCACTGCTTGATAGCGTTACGGGTTTTCGTTCTAATGGCAATCAGAGTCAGAGTTGTGCTCATCAGAAACATTCCAGTCCTGATCATCAGGGGAATATAACGGAACCCTCAAAGTTAGACCAACCGCGCTGCATTGACCTGCGCATTCTGGAAGATAGAAGCAGCAACAGTAGTACTGATGTGAGTATTGGCGGCGATGATATTAATGGCAAAGATACGAAATGTAAAGCTCAAGCGTCTACAACCGTTGCTCGTCATCGAAGAGAGCAGCGGAGCCATGCATTGCATGGGGCAGCGCACAACTCTTCTCTCCCCGCGGAGAAGACATGCGAGCGGACAAGTCGTGAGGGGCGCATACAATACAGTCCTGCACTTGTATACATTGGTGGCGTCACAGGGCTTTCGGGAAATCGTTTCAATGGGGAATCTTCTGCGCCGCTGCTCAAGCGGCAGGGACATGGAAAGCTCTATTACGATGCAGCGCAGAAATCTTTTTTTGAAGGGGGATGGGTGGATGACAAACGGAATGGACATGGTATTTTGTCGCTGCCGCATGTGGCAGTGGAAGGGGAGTGGCGTGATGATATGTTAGAAGGCCGCGCAACGTTTCAGACGCAGCGATTGAAAGGAACTGGGGAATTTGCGAAGGGTGTACCAAGTGGTAATGCGATTGTGGAGCTCGACTGCAACAGTGTCTTCGCGGGGAGTCTGAGAGGGAACGGGGAGATTGGCTCCGGCGCCCTCACACTTGGATCCGGTGGTCACGTGGAGTGGATTGAGGGGGACTTGGCCGGCCCCAGTGCGCAGCGCAATGTGTCGGGGCAGACACTCTCTGGAAACTCCACAGATCCGCTTCTCACCTCAACTACAAGGAGGTTTACAAAGCACAAGGGTACTCATAGTGCATCCAACAGGGGAGCGCATGGGGGCACGGGGAAGTCACGTATTCAGTTTGCGAATGGTGATGTCTATGTTGGAGAAACGTTGAATTATTTGCCGCACGGTAACGGTTCTTACCGCTTTGCCGCGGAGGGCAATGAGTACATTGGTGAATTTTACAAGGGCCAAATCCATGGCTCAGGAACTTATCGTTTTGCTGACGGAAACGTCTACGTAGGGCATATGTACAAGGGACTCTTTCACGGGGAAGGACAGTACGTTCAGAAGGATACGTATACATATGAAGGGGCGTGGGAGTATGGTACGGCGCATGGCGAAGGAAAAATAACGTTTGCTAACGGGGATGTTTGGGAGGGAAAGTTTGAACACGACAAACGCATGGATGGGCGTTATATAGATTCTAAACTCTTTCAGTTGTGAAGAACAAAAAATTTTCAGTGCGGGGCGGTTGAGGAGGGGGGGGGGGATACCATTGCCAATAAAATGGTGAAGGACAAGGTCTGATTTTAGAGAGTGAATGAGTGAATGAGTGCGTGAGAGAGAGAGGCAGAAGGAAAGGGAGACGATAGATACTCTAATGTGGTGCTAAAACACACATATACAAACGCAGATTAAGTTGTACATTTTATATTGAAAGTAAGGAAAATAACTGAAAAAAGTTGAATCCTACAAGTTCTTCTGAAATATTCTTGTACATTTTCTTCTTTAAAAAGAAGAAAAAAAAAAAACGTTATTTTTTTATTTTTATAATGCTTCTCTGATCATTTTTATTCAATTTGCGGTTGTTGTTTTTTTTCTACTTATTGACTTTTTTTATTTTTTTTTGTATACTATTTTTGTTGTTGTTGTTGTTGGTGTTGTTTTCCCGAAAGAAATAAGGAATCCTCTCCGTCTTTTTGTCTTTCTTTCGTGCGGAAAAGAGGCGAGCTGTTGGGGTGTACCCATATACATATAAATCTATATATATTTATATATTTGTTGTTGTTGGTTGCTTTTTGCTTAAAAAAAAAAAAAAACTTTGCAGTGGCCATGGGTTATACTCGTGAGCGTACGAATCGTCATTTTTTTGTCGCACGAGCGAATGCCTTTTTTTCTCGTCTTCCCATTGCCCGCATTCAGCGCTCGCTTGCCGTGGAGGCCATCAAGCAGGGCCGCATGCGACCGTGGAAGCACACGAAGGAGCAGATACTTGGATCCCCGATTACGTGTAACTTCGACTACAACCCCCGCCCGGTGCGGCTCATTGGAACAGTGATGGATGCGCACACGGAGGAGACTAGTATCAAAGGCGGACTAAAAGTTTACGCACGGAATGAAGAAACAAATATGATGCTGTGGATCCCCGCCGGGAACCCGAAGCTGAAGTACGAGATTACGGCGACACGAGGAAGTTTTCAGCATTACTTGGACGAACGTGACAAGTGGGACGAGGCATGGCTGACAGGCCGCGCCAGAATGAAATAGTTCCGACATAGCGAAGATGGAGGTGATAGCGGTGGTGGTGGGGGGGGGCTCACAGTTTGTCTTTATTATCATTAAATATTGCGGCAGATGGCTTTGCTATTTTTATTTTCTTTTTTTTTTTTTTAATTGCTTAAAGTACTCGAGTGAGTATTCTTCATAAATACTTGAATGAAATGTTTTTTTTTTTTTTTACCTTTTTTTTTTTTTTAATTTTTGTGTGTGGGACTACGATAATTCTAATTTTAAATACAATTGTAAGCAAATTAGTTTAGGGTTATTAAAATTTCTTTTTTTGGTCATTCAGTAGGAGTTTAGAGAAGCATATTGTATAACTGTCTAATAAATAAAAAAAAAAGGAAACCTACAAGGGAACAGAGAAATTAACGTTGAAAAGCAGTTGATAAAAAAAGTAACACACACACACACACACATACATACATACATACACGGAGGGAGAGAGATACGGGGACGCAAAGAAGGTGGTGTACGCTGAAGTTTCTAGAAACACTACAAAAATGCCAGCCACTGAAGCACAAGAGATGGAAATGGACATGGTGCAGGGAATGTACGACACGTATGAACATATTTGCGACGACCCGCCCACTTACTCTGTTGTCCTTTCCGCAAGCGCCGATGACCCGCCAGAGTTGCGTGTGACAATTATTTACGAGTCGGAGGATTATCCTGAAAGCGCCACACCTGTTGTGCGAGTCGAACACATTGCGAAGAACCGCCGCATGCAGACGGCATGTCTTGCGAATGAGATTGCGTCTCTGTGCGAGGAGCAGATTGGAATGCACAGCGCCATCAGCGTTCTACAGCGGGCGCAGGAGTTTCTTACGGACTACGCCGCGCAGGAGGAAAAGGCGGACCTGCAGCGGCGCGGGGATGCCATGGCAAGCGCAGTGGCCGACACTGCCGCGCCGGACCCCACACTCCGCATTGGCACGGCAATGACAATGGAGCTCTTTAACGAGTGGAGCCAAAGGCACAGGGCGGAAAAGCGCGCCATGCGCGAGGCGGGCGAGAAGGAGAACAAGAAGGCGGCGACGAAGCTGACGGGACGACAGCTGTGGGACAATACACTCAAGGGCAACGACTGGGAACTCTTTGCCGCGGAGGACGGTGCGCAGGATGACGCTTTTGATCTTTTAGATTTCGACGAGGAGGGGGAAATGGAGTTTGACTTGGAAGATTGAGTTGCTTTATTAATATTTACAGCGGCAGATGATGTTAATGTGGTATTGTGCGGGCTTTGCTTGTTGGTTGTTGTCCTTTTTTGTCTGTTTCTCTGTTGTTGTTGTTGTTGTGGTTGTGGTTGTTTGCCACATGTTTCGGTAAGTTTAACGCTACGGATGTTACTCATTCGCTGAGTTCTTTTCTTTTTCAGCTCTCTAATACAAAACATCTTGTGCTTCTTCTCTTATATTTGTATTATTATATATATATATATATACGAGTTAACCGAATCTTTTTTAGATATTTTTCCCTCTTTTGGTATTTGGACACGGATTATTTTTTCTTTTTGTTCTCTTTCATGTATACATACGCCCGTGCGTGTGTGTTTTTGTTTATTATTATTATTATTTTATTTTATTTTTACTTATTTGTTTTTTATTGTCCCCCATTTCCGCACGCACTCTCAGTGGGTGAATCTGCAGTGCATGCGCGCCGTCCGCTCGGCTTCTGCCCATGCGTCGCTGCTGCTGCCGCTGCTGCTGCTGCAGTCGCACTGCTCGCGCCGCTCTTTCAGTGTCATGCAGCGCGGGCACGATCGCGAGCGAGCCTCACTCTTTGCACTGCTTGGATTTGCACAGGACACGGAGGCCCACCGAGTCTCTCGCACGCGTGAGGAGTTGCGGCAGGGATTCATGCGCGAGGCGATGAAGCTCCGCGACCCGCAAAAGGACCCGGGCGATGCGGCAAAGCTCGCGGAGCTCCAGTGGGCCTATCGGTTGCTGAGTGAAGATATCTTTCGCGCGAGTTACGCTGCGCATCATTGCGCCTCGCCCGATCCCGCACTGCATGTGCGTGTGGACGGGGGACACATTGCGGCAAACCACAATCCAGAGCATCGCGTGCTGGATTATGTGAATCATGCCGTCAGTGAGGCGGACACGTCACGGTCCTTTGGCACATTCACTGCTTCCGAGGAATCCCCGCGGCCTTTCAGTGCCCACGACGCACGTGCCCCGCAGCCTGGCGCCTCTGTACAGTTTCTCTTGCGCATTTCCTTTGACGAGAGTATGCTTGGCTGCGCAAAGACAGCTGTGTATGAACGCCGTGTGTCTTGTGCGCGTTGTAATGGAAACGGTCAGGCAAGTCGCGCGCAGAAGTCGCGGCGATGCCCACAATGTCGCGGACGCGGGGCCGCACATTTGCCAAGTGCAACATATCACGTAGAGCGCCCGTGTGCGTACTGCGCAGGGACAGGCGCGGCGCCTGCTTCTCCTTGCGCACTGTGTCGCGGAACAGGCGCCGGGGAATTGCGCACAGAACGCATTGCTGTAGATGTGAGACCAGGAACGGCAAATATGTCCACTCACCGATTCCGTGGAAAAGGACACGAGGGTGTGCGTGGCGGTGCCACTGGGGATCTTGTGGTCACTGTGTTTGTGCAGGAGCATCGACTGTTTCACCGTGACGGGCTGGACTTGCATGTTGTGGTGCCGATTCCGCTTTCGGTGGCGTTACTTGGCGGAGTTGCGGGGATTGAAACATTGCAAGGCCCGCGACAGCTGCGCGTGCCGCCATGTGCAAGAAACGGACAGTGTGTCGTGATGGACGGCTATGGCGTTACCCTCGGCGACGGGGACGAATCCAGCGGCGAGAAGGACAGGGAAGGAGAAGAAGAAGAAGTAAGAGGAGAGGAAAAGATTAACTTTACAAAAGAAGGCGCGAGAGCGGTGAAGCGACGGCGCGGACATTTGTACGCGCATCTCTTAGTTCTTGTCCCCGCGGCGGAAGAGTTGACCGGGCGGCAGCGGTTTGCGTTGGAAGAGTTCACCGCCGCGTCGACTGGAAATGCGGAGATGCAGGACACACCAGAGTCACTGAAGCGTCGGTTTCGGCATTGGCTGCCGGGCGCTTAAGGTGAAATGGAAGAAGAACCAAAGAGAAAAAAAAAAAGGATCTGAGCATTTGTTTGTCCTTTAAAACAAAACAAAACAAAAGAAACTTTTTTTTTTTGGATTTTATTATATGTGCTCTATGTTTGGCATGTATAATATGTGTTTATTTATTTATTCATCGTTATTGTAATACCTTTCTTTTATATTTTATTTTTCTATGCCTTCTGCCTGTGATTTTTTTTTTTTTTTGGATACATTTTTTTTTTTCTTGGGGGCGTGAGTGGGTGCATTTAGTACTTTTCACAGTTAAACATCCCAAGGCAAACCCCATATTTTCACTTTCACATAATGGAGGGACGGAAAATGGAGACTGGTAGCTCTTACTACCTTCCTTCGCCAGTATGGCGCTCGATGGACCAAAGAGACTATGTGAAGTTTGTTGTAGTGACTGGCGGTGTCTGTAGCTCCTTAGGAAAGGGAGTGACGACTTCGGCAACGGGTGCTCTCTTGCGTGCGCACGGTTATCGTGTCTGCAGCATCAAGATCGACCCATACATTAACATTGACGCAGGCTTGATGAGTCCTTTTGAGCACGGCGAAGTCTACGTGCTCGCGGACGGTGGCGAGGTGGATCTCGACTTGGGTAACTACGAGCGCTGGATGTCCGTGGGACTCCGTCGCGACCATAACATTACAACAGGAAAGATATTTCAGAAACTCCTGAAAATGGAGAGGGAGGGCAAGTTCCTTGGTAAGACAGTCCAACTCGTGCCGCACTTTACCAACGAAGTGGTCGAGCAAATTTTTAAAGTGTGCCAAGACTCCGTCAGCGAGGATGGGAAGGGACCAGAAATTTGCATGATAGAGCTTGGTGGAACCGTTGGGGATATGGAATCGCAAGCCTTTGTTGAGGCGTTGCGCCGCTTGCGGTATTCGATTCCACCACAGGACTTTTGTCTCATGCACACAACATATCTTCCCGTTTTCAGTGGGGCACAGAAGACGAAACCGACACAGCACAGCTGCTCTGCCCTTCTCTCGTTAGGCCTACAGCCCGACTTTCTCATTTGCCGCAGCGAAGAGCGACTGGCGAAGGAAGTGAAGGAAAAGCTGAGCAACCAATGCGGTGTTCAGGTTGTTGACATCATTGGGGCACCAAACGTGGATTCGCTTTACCAAATTCCAGTGGAATTTGCAAACCAAGGTCTCATTGAGCGCTTAATGCGTAAGTTGTGTCTTTCCCCACGCCCACATGCAATGGATGTGCCAAATTGCGATACATACGCAGGATATGCCAGAATTCTTCGTGACGTCTCTAATCCAATTGTTCGTATTGCCTTTGTCGGAAAATATGTCACAGGTGGCGGTGACGCGTACTTCTCAGTATTACAATGTTTTGAGCACTGCCAGATTGCACTCGGCGTGCGGCTTGATATTTTGTACATAGAATCTCAAGAACTCGAGGGCCTCAACTCAGCTGAGGCACAACAGGCGTTGTTGGAGTGTGACGGCGTGTTTGTCCCTGGTGGCTTTGGAGTGCGTGGAGTAGATGGCAAATGTCTCGCAGTCAAGCTTGCGCGTGAAAACAACATTCCCTATTTTGGTGTTTGTCTTGGTATGCAAGTCGCGCTTATTGAATGCTGCCGTAATGTTCTCGGTTGGGCCGATGCAAACAGCGAGGAGTTTGACCCGAAAAGTGATCGCCAGATTGTTCGTATTATGGATTGCGATCGGAATGGTATGGGCGCTAACATGCACCTTGGCGCACGCGAGGTATTCCTCCCCGTTAAGGAGTCTTGCATTTCAAAGATTTACTCCGGTGCGCCAAAGGTTATTGAGCGTCATCGCCATCGCTATGAAGTGAATCTGACATACCTGGAAGAGATCCGAAACTCTGGTTTAGTAATCAGCGCTGTGTCGGATCCGGAGTTTGGCCCACAGTGCCGAGTGGAGGCGATTGAAAACCCTTCACTGCGCTTCTTTCTCGCCGTGCAGTTCCATCCGGAGTTTATGTCATCGCCTATGGACCCGTCGCCGCCGTATTTGGCCTTCATGGCTGCCGCAGCGCGCAAGCAATACACGTGGCCGGAGGCATGTGTCCCTCGTCGATTAAAGGCATAATAAAAAATCCTCCGAAAGGATGTGGGAAAGTGCAATTTAGAGTTAGCCTCCCCCCCCCCCCAAAAAAAAAAAAAAAAGAAAAAAGAAAAAGAAAAAAAAATATGAACTTGAAAAAGAAAAGAATGAAAAAAGTTAATACGCAAAAAAAAAAAAAAAAAGGCTGTATTTGGAGGGAAGAGGTGGAGGAGAGTGTGCAAGAACCCACACACTTGAATTCAGAAGGCAAAATAATAAAAGTAATTTTTCCCAGAACAAAGAAAAAAAAAAAAAAACTAAATGAGTGATGCTCTCGTTTTAACATACACGAAAAAAAAAAAAAGAATGCGATTTGAAGGGCATGTTAACATAGGAGAAGAAATGTTTTTAATAAGCAGAAAAAAATATCAAACGAAAAAAGAACGAAGGGCGAGTAAATATATATATATATATATATATATATATATATTCATTTTTTTTTTTGTTTGTGTGTGTAGAGTTCATTGTTCTACTTCTTTGGAAAAATGGAAAGCTCTTGTGTTTGTATAGACGAACGAAAAAAGAAGAAAAAAAATAATGGAACACGGGTTGGGGAGTCCATATATTAAACTGTTTCTAGTTATTAAAAGAATTTTCCTTTTTTTTTCTTTTACACGCCATGTTGTGTGCTGGATCATTAGTTGCCAATGTGGGCTGAACTACACGTATAAGGAAACATATATATATATATATATATATATATATAAACAATGAGACCTATGCTTTAAAAGGAGTTCAACATGTTCGAGGAGTGTTTCTATTTTTTAGGAAATTGCTGAGGCTCTCTCCCACTCTCAGAGGCAGCAGACGTTTCTGTTTTGTTTTATTCATGTGGGCGTAGTTCTGCAGAACACTTTTGTTCTCGTGTTTGTTAGTTTTTGGCACTTTGTTGGTGACAGGGTGTAACAATTTAGGAGAATTCAGGTATATTCGGAAGCCAACGATGTTTTTTTTTTTTTTTTTTTTTTTTTGAGGTAATTGATGAGTACTGTTATACGTAAAGAAAGGGAAGAATAGGAAAAATAAAAGATTCTGTAAAAGAGATACTTGGATACTGTGTCTGTGTACGCTTTTTTACAGGGGAAAAATCAGGAAAGTTTGTAGTAATTGGATCTTTTATACGTGGAAGAAATTCTTGTTTTATTGGTTCCTCTATTTCTACTTCACAGACCAAGTCTACATTTACCTTACGATGCCTTGAAGTGGGGAAGGTTCTGAGGAAAAATTTTGCACAGTTGTCCTCCACTGTGAGGGAGAGAGAAAGTGAATATGTAAGCGAAGGAAAGAAGTCATTAATAATGATAAATAAACGGACTTTTGTGTTGATTTATTATTATTATTATTATTAATGTATTATTAGTATTCGATTCTTTGCTCTCGCATTAGCTTTATTTTTATTAGGGTTTACTTCGTGCGTCTCTCCCATCTCCCGAGTTTACATTGCGAGTTGTGGCAAGATGGTAACACAATGAAGACTGAAAAGGTCGTGTGCGTTGTGCATCTTTTTTTTTTTTTTTCCTTACTATTGTCTTGCTCATCGGATTACATTTGGACAAATGTGGCTTTAAATTTCTGGGAAGGTCATGCGGTTGAGTATGCGGTTCAAAACTTAGAGTCGCTATGAATAGCCGCTGTATAAATAAACTAATAATGGTGATACACACATTAATAGAAAAAGAAAACGAAGGGTCGTGCATAAGGAGTTAAGAAGAGTTTCTCTCCCTTTTTTATTTTTTTTTTATTTTTTTTTTTGCATTTCATCACGCTCTTTTCTATACTATGCATCTTGTTGTAGAGTGTTTATGTCTCTTATCCCTTTTTCTTTTTCGATTGTTTATTATTATTATTATTATTATTTATTCATGTAGTACTGCAATCAACTGGACGAAGTGGAAATGACTGACGAGTCTGTTCTTATTAAGGATGGGGCAATGGGGACACAGTTGGAGGAGTGGGTGGACATGCGAGAAGCTGGGCCCATGTGGTCCTCCTCTGTTCTTCTCTCCGACCCATCACTTGTGCGCCGTGTGCATGCGGGGCATATCAATGCTGGTGTGGATATATTGTCGACATGCACTTATCAAATGTTTACAAAGGGCTGTGCGGGAACGGATGTGGAAATGCCCGAACTAGTGGATCGCGCCGTGCGCGCTGCCCAGGACAGTTTGGATCATTGCAAAATAACAGGAGAGGTTCGCAGGACGAAACGGAGTGGGGCGTTTGCCAGTCTTTTCGCTGTGAGAAACCGGTCTGTGCTGATCGCAGGGAGCCTTGGCCCATATGGCGCATCGCTGCCCGGCGGCCACGAGTATTTGGGTGACTACACAATGAACGAAGACGAAATCGCATCCTTTCACGGCGAACGTTTAGCTGCATTTGTGGATGGTGAGAACCTTAAAGTAGATTTTTTTTTACTGGAGACTCTTCCCCGTCTTGACGAGGTCATTGGTATTTGTTCGTGGATAAAGCGTCAGTCCTATGTCTTGCGTCATGCGCCCGTTTGCTTTACCTTTGTTACCTGCACAGTTCCTGCATTCTTTCACTCGAATGGCAGTAAGGCGGAGTTGGATGACTGGTGGAGAGCTGCCATTGCGGCTGTTTGTTTGCCTGACGGTCAAACCTTTGCAAAAGTCCTTGAGGAACTGCGGTGTCATCGTCCAGCTGGGCTCATTGGGATTGGTTTCAACTGCAGTGGTCCTCTTGAAGTGTGTCTGGCGTTCAGTAGGCTTCTTGAGGAAAAAAAGCGAAACGAAACGGAAGAGTCGATGGCGCTGTTGGTCGTACCCAACTCGGGCGAGATCTACGCAGACGGAAGTTGGAAAAGTAATCCGCCTCAGGACAATGCAAGGAGGGACAGTTCCATGGAGACATTGCAACGACGATTGGCGGAAGGAAAGGGGGACATCTACTCTTGCGCAAAATATTGTCTGCAGCTGTTTAGGGGACGACCAGCAGCTGCAGATTGGCTCTTTGACAGTTTGGTTTGTGGAGCTTGCTGCCGTTCTACAACAGCCGACATTTCTGCTATAAAATCTATGATAAAATAAATTTACGCGTACGCTATTGCGACGAGTACGTATATGTACTCCTAGGGATGGAAAGTTCTAGAGTATCTTGCCTTACGTACCTATTTTGCTTAAATGTTTACGCCTCCTTTTTAAACGTGCTTGCGTGTGTGTTTTTTTTATCCTCTCTTTTACTTCTTTTAACATCGTGCGTTGACTTACATAACTTTAAATTAAGAGTTATGGGTGGAGGGAAGTTTTACAAAGTAGGTCACTGAAGATGTAAACCTCGACCTTTTCTGCAGTTCTTTTCCTCTTCTCTTGCACTGCGTGCTTTTTTTTTTTTTTGACGTCCCTCTGGTTTTTTTTTTTTTTTCTTTGTTTGTTTGTGTGTGTATGTATGTGTGTGAGTGTGTGTGATTTGTTTGCTGTTATTAAATTTATTTCGCGTCTCGCTCCCTTGTTGAGTGACCACAGGAAGAAAGAGTGAGAGAGTGAGAACGAGAGAGAGAGAGATAAGTAGACGGTACAAGGCATGCACGGTCTCTTTGATGCGATAGGTGAGGCGTACCGGTCTCGACGAGGCGGCGGCGGGGGCGCGGCGCTTGTCCCAATGCTTCGGCGACTGCGCCTCCCCGGCGCCGAGCCGCCGACTGCGCAGCCGCGGCCTCTTCTGTACGCCACGCCGGACGGCGCGCTGCGCTGTGCCTCTGCGCGAGAAAACGAATCCACAGAGAGAGGCGCCAGTGCCCCGGCGGTACGCTCCTCCTCGAGCTCCGTCGCGCGCGCTGCCGTGGAGGACGGGTTGATGGGCATTCTTATCAACATACTCTCCGGTAGTGCAGAGGGCGGCGAGTGTGCGGAGGAGGAGAAAAAGAAGGAAGGACTCTTTACGCTTGAAGAACGCGTTGAAGCACTCCACACGGTTGTATATCTCGTGCACAGCACCGACAAGAATGGGGGAGTCCGTGGCGGTGGCGAGGGAGCTGATGAGGGCATACTCGGGATTATATGCAAAATAGATCTGCTGCGAATTTCCCAAACAGCGTGTGATCTCTTGGGACAGGTGGTTGTGCGAATGACAGCAAAGAATAGCGAGTTGGAAGGTGAGGAAGAGAGAGAGCGTGTGCTCCAGGCTTTTGTGACCGTTGCAAGTGCCGTGACATTGTTGTTGGGGTGTCGTGAACCACTGCACTGGCGCAATGACAAAGGCCGTAACGGCGGCCTAAAAAACAGTAAGTGCAACCACTCCAGCGGAAACTCTGGTAATGAAAATAATAATAATGATGATGATGATGATTATGATAAGGAGTGTGTAAGCGGGGCGTGGACGCGGCGTTTTTTAATGCATCCCATGGAACGCGAGCGTGGTTCTTGTCTTTGCTGTGGGACCAATGCAGTTTTGTATCAGTTTATGATGACCGCACTTACCGAGCACAGTCTCTGGCAGCAACTCTGGCGCCGTGTCGCTCTGCCATTTCTTGCGTGCAACTTTGACACTGTTGTAAACGCAGAAACGTCAAACCAAAGTGAAGACAGTGGGGATGGTACAGACGAAAATGACAGTGTGTATAGCGTTATTGGTGCAAGAGCTGATGCTAACGATGCCCGCAATGTGCGTCTCACGCTTGGTGTGCGACTGACTTTAAAGATGATGACTTTGCTTCTCTTGCGTTGCCCTTCGGTGGGCCCTGACTTGTCGACTATTCTTTGTACACTTACGCCGAGCGAAGAGGCAGAGTTGGACAGTGCATGGCACACTTACGCTTCCGATCGCGCGGCCTTTACAGTCATGGAGCGACGCATTGTGTACACATTGCGGCGTCTGTCCGTTTTTCTTCTCTTCCGCCGTGTCGCCTGTTATGCGGCAAACGCTATGCATGTTTTTCTTGTGCGCCTTCTTACACTTCCCGCCCCGGTGGATGTAGATGTACGCGTTGTGCTCGAAGGCTTTCTCTTTATGCCGGATATCTCCTCTTCCTCCTCTTCCTCCTCTGCCCCGCCTGTGTTTGCCTGTGTGGTACATGCGATTGCCTTTCGAGTTTCTCTACTGCGCGGCGATGATCGCATGGGAACAGAGCGGAATGTGAGCGCAGAGCTCGTCGTCCCCGCCGCACTCCTCAGCGCTTTGCTGCTGCTACTGCTAAGAACCGGTAAACATCATTTTATGGATCGCGTAAAGGATACCGTTTTTGCGCCTCTGCGTGCCATGTGTGTGTGTGAGGAACAGAAAGAATTGCAGGCGGCTCTTACTGCTGGACTTGCTCGCACGCATCAGGTGATGCTTCTCCTCCGTGCCGTTGCTTCAATTGACGCAAAGAACACACAAGACCACGAGGTACCGTTGACACTGCACTTGGAGACGCCGTACGTCACGGCATTTTCGCGTTTGGTTCGCCCAAGCGCCCCGGCCTCTGTTGCAATGCCGCGAAAGCATATGGTCGCAGAGGCATGGGCAGAGACGCTCACAGTACGTGCGCGAATCACCGCAATGATTGGATCTCGACAGAGAAAACCCTTGGCAAGTTTTTCTTGCGTTGTAACGTGTCCCGCAAGGCCGGTCTTCTTGAAGGACTCTACAAGGAATGCATCACAGAAAAATGACAAGAGCACGATGGGCTTTGCGTCAGCTTCCCCGATATCGTCTTCGTCGGGTGTTGTACAGGTGTACGTGAAAACCACAAGTGCGGAGGAATATGCGCATAGCAACAGCAATACCAATACCAATCACAGTATTATGGAAAGTCCTACACCACATACGAATACCACTAAGAACACAAATACGTATATGCATGACATGAGCTATAGTATTCCCGGTGACGTCAACAACGGCAACAATAGTTCTACTCACAATACCCGTATATCAAACACTGCGGATGTACTTCCGCCAATGATGTTTGGTTCTGACCCCGTTCGCTTTGGTGACTCCGGCCGCGCAGTTCGTGTTTCCGCTGCGTCCCCGTGCCGACCGTCTCGCGGCGCCGTTGAGACTTTCTTTGTAAACCGCGATGGAACAGAGTACTCCCGCGTGGCGGACCACGCACCGTGCACAGGGGCACTGCAGCGTGAGCGAATCGAATACACTGCGAGCGCCGAGCTCATTGTCGTGGCCCCCGCTGCTCAGGACGAGTGGGCACTCTCTGCTGTTGTCGTTGCCTCTGGAACACTGCGCTTTGACGAACTGCAGTTCAGCGCTTTGCCGCCGCGAGCGTCATTGGCAAACCCGCGAGCCCGAGCCGCGGCGAAAAACAAAGCAATTGCCGTATGCAGTGTGCATCGCCCCATCCTTTCCAGCGCGGAGTCCTTTGCGGGAGAGCCTAGAAATACCAATCAGAGGGCCAATGCTGATGTGAGGGAAAAGGAAAGCGGCAGTGCAGACGCGAGTCCCTCACAGACAGACGAGGACATCGATAAGGAGCTCGATGACTTGGATGCATATGTCGCGGCGCTGCGGCCGGCTCCACTGTTGGACGTTGCGCTCGAGTGGAGGGACAGAGAGGCCGCGGCGCTGCGAGGCGAACTCGAGCAGTCACGCGCAAGAGAGGCGCAGAGAGAAAAAGAACTACAAGAGGCTCTCGCGCAGAGAGATGAACTCCGTCAGTGTCTGATGGACGCGCGTCTCGAGGTGGAGCTCTGTCACTCGGATATTATTGCGCCGCTGAGAAGGGAAGTGACACAGCTGCGCAGATCGCTCACTTTGCGCAATCAGGAAATGCGAGCCTCACTTATGTTATGCCGGAAGTTGCGCAAGGAAAACGCTACATTCGCAGAGAACATTTGCGATATAAAAAAAGAACTAGAGAGTGTTAATACAATGCCTTTAAGTTCAGGAGTAGATGTTTTGTCCTTGACAGACGAGTCTGAAAAGGTGAATTGAGGTTTAAACGGTGAATGCGTGAGAGTGGCAAAGGGAAGTAGTGAAAAAAAAAAAAAGGAGGGGGGTTGGCTGCCATCGAAGGATTAACATGTCGGGAGTTTGGTGCTTTTGTTATTCTTTTCTTTTTTTCTTTTTCGAAGGAAGGAGTAGTTCAGCTTTTACCTCTGCTTAACTATTCTGTTTGGCGTTTTTTTTTTTTTTTTGCCTTTGTGTGAGTGTGAGTCTCAAGTAAAATTCGAGGGGGAGAATCCCTTCTTTCATTCCGACCAGTTATCGTTACAACATATTGATTTTAAAGTTGGCGTTGCCGTTGTTGTTATTTTTTTGCTTTTTTTTTTTTCAATTTCTTTATTTTTTCGTAATC
Organism: Trypanosoma boissoni; assembly: GCA_030849725.1. Taxonomy (NCBI): domain Eukaryota; phylum Euglenozoa; class Kinetoplastea; order Trypanosomatida; family Trypanosomatidae; genus Trypanosoma; species Trypanosoma boissoni. The sequence continues at coordinate 140,677 of JASANW010001423.1, read as the reverse complement.
GGTGTATTTCACGTTTTTAGAAGTATTATCGTATCTATTTGTGATTTCCTTTGTTCAATTTTTCTTTTTCTTCTTTATTGTGATTTACCGTCTTGATTACTTTTGTTCTTGGCATTTTTTTTTCCTAATTCTGGATATATATGACCCTTTGTTTTATTTATCTTTCTTCGCTCCATTCAATTTTGTTAAAACAGTTCCGTTCACATTGAAGAGGAAGAACATTACAAGGCAATATTTAACGCTACGAAAGGTTCTAGAACGAAAGATAAATATATATATATATATATATATATATATAGATACTTGGCTTTAGTTGCTCTTGTTTAGATGGTACAAACCGTTCCGGACGATTATTTCCCTGTAGTTCAACCAAGGAGAAGAAAACATAGAAACACGTATGTGAAGCCTTCCGGTGATTCGCGTGGTGACGGTACTGCAGACACGCCTCTTTCCTCATCATCTTCTGGCAGTTTTTATAAGAATTGGGTAAAGTTTTCTGTTACTCCAAATGAGACATTTGAAGCGGAGGCTCGACGTGTCACTCGCCTGATGGACGAAGGGCTTTTGGATGAGGCAATCCACGCAGCGGCGGATACCTTTGGATTCCACTCCGTTGCAGTGAATGGAACCCTTCTGGCTGCGGGGATGAATGCAGCGCTTCATTATCTATGCCTTCCTCTGTCTGAATTGTTTCAGCACTATTTGCCCAAGGAGAGTTTCGCTACATTGACCAATCGAAGTGTTTTGGCTGCGCAATATGCTTTGTGTCAATCTTGGAACACTACGAATGTTGGAATTGAATATTTTTTTGTGCCTACAGCTTTGATATCAAGAGCTAATATTTTTTTTGGTACTAATGCATTAGCGCCAAGCACAACATTGTGCATTTATCCCGAGGCGGTAGGTTTACTTTTGTGCTTTGCACTTGTAGCAATGATTCTACTTCTCCGTGCAAGATACAAAAAATATTATGATGCCATTCGGATGTATGCAGCACCTGATCCTACAATTGATTAGTCGCCAGTTTCTTTTTTTTTTTTTTTTGCTGTTGTTGTTGTTTACTACCTTCTTTTATATTTAATGAGAGTGAGTGATTTAAGGAACCTTCGAATACTTATCTTTTTTTTTCTTTTCTTTTTTAAAAGGTATAGTGCCTTTATATATATTTGTATTGTATTATAAATTTTTTTTTGATATTTTAGGATATTCTATACTTTAAAATTCTTCGTGTCCTTTTAAAGCGCATGTACTACTGGACAAATTTTTTCCTTCATATTCCTTCTTTTCTTCTTCAGGTTATTTATATTCTTGTAGTTATTTGTGCTCATACATACTGTTTTGCATGTAAAATAATACGAGAAATATGTCAGAGAAGCGTATTTCTCCAAGAGCCGCCTCTAAGTCATTGTCCTCTATTACATCTATGGCATCCGATGAATTGCCAAACTGTGAAGAAGAGATTGAGTTTGAGTTTGGCCTGTACAAGGGCGAGGTTGACCCACTTTCGGGACTGCGCTCCGGTCAGGGAGAGTTACGGTACAACAATGGAAACATATATCGTGGGAATTGGCTAGATGGAGCAGCACATGGTTATGGCGAGAAGCTCTATGCAAATGGTGACGTATACCGTGGATCATGGAGATCTGGCAAGCGCTGTGGAAAAGGCGGTTATCTCCACGCTCGAGGGCATTACTTCGAAGGGGAATACAAAGACGACACGCCTAATGGCTACGGCGTCCTGCGCACGCTTCAGGGTGACTGTTACACGGGGCAGTGGAAATGTGGGAGGAGGCATGGTGTCGGCAAAGAAAGGCTTTCTGACGGAACTTGCTACATGGGGCAGTGGCGCGACGGTGAGAAATGCGGGAGTGGTGTGCTATGCATGCCCGGGGCACAGTCTCCCATACGAGGTATATGGCGTGGCGGTCATTACATTGGCGAGGCCCCCGCTTGCCGTAAAAGCGGAAAAGAAGAGTTTTCCCTTTGTGGTGGTGAGGTTGCTAGCAATGACATGTCCCCGACAAGAGACGACGAGGGTGTGGATGATAAGAAGGGAAAACCTGTAGATTTGATGGATTTGTCGGAAGTGTCCAATTCTGTTACGGAAAAGGCTTCTAGGGATTTGAATGAGTTAGAGATGCGCCTCGAAGCTGTAGTAGCGGCAATGGAAAGGGCCGGCATTCCGGACATCACTTGATCTGTACGAAGACGGGACTGAAAATTATATCTATGAATCCGCAGGTACACCAATTGTAAGATTAGGTAGCGAAGCAGAATAGGTATCTAACGGATTTATTCTTTTTTTTTCTTTATTGTTATATCTGCTTTTTTTTTTTTTTTTGTTCCCTATTGAACCTATGCGCTTTTAAGGTGGATTTGATGTGTAATGTACCCTGCTTATTTTCTAGCATTATTCTAAAACTTTGGATTTCACTGGCGTGTACTATTTTTGCAATACTCTTTTTAGAAACCTCAGTGTTTTATTGCAGTGCTGTAATTAGTTATTTTATTTCATTTGCTCCCCCCCCCCCCTCTCTCTCTCTCACTTTCACTCTCAGTCCGTTTGGTTCATTTAAGCGTCAGAACGGCCTGGAGAAGACCCCATACACCCAACTTAAACATAAGTAAACTAAGCCAATTCGATTGGCAGACTTTATAAGCATATATATATATATATATATATATATAAACCGGTATCCTTTTTTTAAAAGGACTTCTTCTCGCCATAACGATGCTGCTAATATTCTTTCGTATCTTGTTTTTTATTGTTTTCTTCTTGGCCATGCTGCGGGTGAAAAAGACGAGGCTACGTCATTTTCCCTCTCGCCGCACACGTGTCTCTCGCCACCAAGGCGAGCCATGCGTATGGCTCGACCGATTCGTTAGTGCTTCCCTTGACATGCTGCGCGAAACCATGCAAGAAGATGCAAGCGACTACTCATCATCTCGCCGATCCCATGTCCCGCCCATGCACAAGCGCACGGATAAGTGGATGACCGATGACGCAGCAGAGCATCTCGCCAGTCGCCATCGACTAATCGGCCTTTTCGAAGAACGCGTAAAAGCAATGTTAGAGGACCGCGGCATCGCGTCCTACGCGGACTGTTGCGTGCACTCCGTCGGCGACCAGCCGCCGATCATTCGCGCCATTCATGTTCGAAACCTCACCGGCACAGAGCCTCCAGCAGCCCGCGGCGACGCGCACGCGGCCACCGTATCTTCCCCTTCAAAAGGCGCAAAGGCCAAGAGCGGCGAGGACACGAACTCCGTCTCCACAAAGGGCAAAGGCGGTGAGGACTCCGTCGACGGCAGACTTGCGGACGCTGTCACGCACGAAGAGGGCATTGCCGGACCGTCGGCGATTGAACTCGAGGCCGATGTCGAGTACACCGGCGGAGTAGACGTCTCGCTGTGCGCGGACATTTGCCTCCCACGGGGGCGCCTACTCCCCGCGATGATACGAGTGAGCGACGTGAAGTATATCAAGGCGCACGTGCGGGTTCGGGCCACACTACAGTACGAGCGGGCTACAATGGATAGTCAGCGGAGGCCTTATCTACAGTGCACGTTCTGGCTCGAGTCGGAGCCGGCATTTTCCTTCAAACTGCACACATTACTCTTTCGGTACAAAATTCAGGACTGTTTTTTAGTCCCTCTTGTGGTCAAGGTCTTTTTGCTTCGATTTGTCCGTCGTCGGCTTTTGTGGTCGAAGGGTGAGGGTTTCACAGTGCCCATCCCGCTCCCCGAAGGTATTGTGGACGGTGGCATACAGGAGTGGTGGTCGGGAAACAATGACGCGGCGACGAAGGCAACATCGACTGTGAACCCGGGAAGCTTTTCGAGAAAAGGTATTTAAAAAGGAAGGTCTCTGTGTATACGTGCAGTTTTGGGATGAAGGGTACATAGTGAGGGATAAAATTAGCACTTATTCATGGATGTCTGTTTGGTAATTCCTCTCTTTCTTTTTGCTTTCGTTTGTTTTATCTATAGGTTCGATTGGCAAGTACTTTGCGTGACCCGAAACTGTGCTGGAAAGGGGCGAATGAGGAAGAGGAAATTGTGGAGAGAATTGGACTAGGATTCTTAACACCTAATTGAAAAGTTATTATTTTTATTAATAACATTTTTTTCTGGATTGGGGGAAAGATGTGTTATTCCTATTATTGTTCTTTTTCATTCCTTATTTGTCTACCAGTAACATTTATTCATCTATTGCGCGCGATTTTACTCTATGCTTATTACTCAATATATGTATTCTGTTTGCATTACAATTTTTTTTATATATTTTCATACACAAAGTTGCATTAGGTTTTGCAGCATGCATTGATAAATTGTTGAGTTTAGATGATTTTTTTTTTGTCTTTTTTTTTTTTTGCCGCTTTCCATCTGTTTATCGCATCGAGACAACGTCAATTCCACGTTGTTAACCTCCTACCAATAAGAAACGCACATATAATCATCTTATTCAATACACTCTAGTGATTAAGCTTAGAGGAACTTTATATCCAAAAGTGAAAAAAAAATTGTAATGGAGGCTGCGAAACGCGCTTTCATTAAGGAAATGATGGCGCACTATCGCGCCTCTGCTCCCCCACCAGACCACAAAGCTATTGTACGTGATCTACAGGATCGTGTCTTAGACATCGGTACGCGTGCTGTTAACAAAGCTCATGTGGAATTATTTGGATCACACGTAAGCGGCTTCTGCAAGCCGACATCTGATGCTGATCTTTCTCTCACATATCGTAATTTTTCACCTTGGATACAAGGATTAGAACGCGTTGACGATAACAATAATAAGCGCATGATTCGCTTTTCAAAGGAAGCTACAGATATGGGAATGGAAAATGTGCGGTACATTCGTGCCCGAATTCCTGTTGTGCAGTTTACGGACTCTCTTACTGGCATTCATTGCGATGTGAGCATTGGAAATACAGGAGGTGTGGAGAATTCTAAAATACTTTCTGCTATTCATGATATATTCCCTGAATTTTATGGGGCCTATGTTCACCTTGTGAAGGAGTGGGGAAAGGCCCGTGAGGTAATTGCACCAGAGAAGTCCACCTTTAACAGTTTTACTATTACAACCATGTCGCTTATGGTGCTACAGGAGTTGGGTCTTCTGCCTGTTTTTTCAAAGCCAACTGGGGACTACGGTGAGTTAACACTTCCCGATGTGGATCTACAGTTACAGGATTTTAAGCTTCCGCCTATATACGATGAGCTTAAAGGAGATGACGAAAGGTTAGGTGAGGCTGTCTTTTTCTGCCTCCAACGGTTCGCAGAATATTACTCCAAGTATGATTTTAAAGCCGGCACTGTAAGTCTTATTCATCCACGACGTCATCGCAGTGTTTATGAGCGAGTTGTGAAACGCCATCTTGAGCTACACGGGGTGAAAAAGCGGCAGGAGTGGGAGAAGCACCTTGCCGAGCACAAGGAGGATGGTGCGCTTAACGAAAATGACTTTGCGGCAGCTATGCACAATGAAGTAACCCAACGGCCAAGTAACTCACCGTATGTTGTGGAAGATTTTGTCAATTATGTGAATTGTGGCCGTCGAGTGCAACCCACTCGAGTGCGACATGTGCAATCGGAATTTGACAGGCTTCGTGAAATGCTTGTGGATAAAGAAAAGGAAATTCGTTTCGAAGAAGTCTTTCGTGAGTCTGACACAGTGCCTCGCTTTCAAGGGTTCGAAGGTGCCGGAATGCGAGACCCACGTGTGAAGACATTTCGTCCACAGTTGTAGTGATTATTCGTGTTGTTGTTGTTGTTTATCGCATTAAATTTATTAATATTATATATATATATATACATACATACATATATATTTGTTATTTTTTTTTTTTTAAGAACATCATGTATTTGGATTTTCATGCTTATGTGCCGTTGTGAATGTCTGAGCTAAATAGTATGGATTTTTTTTTCGTTTAAAATATTTTTGTTCTGCATTGCATACATAGTTTCTCAATTTGAACTTTCTATTATACATGATAACTTAGAAAGGCAACTATATATATATATATATATATATTAACAAAGCAAATGGAAAAATCCGCTCGTCTGTCACCTTGTCTAGATTCTTCCGCCCCTACCCGTCCATTTGCACCAAAGCCCCCGCATCGACTCCCAGCAATCCATCTTGACTCGTGGGACTTTCGAAAGATTGCCCGCGAAGGATCTGTTTTGTCCAATGCACTAATCGCATGGGATGTTGATGCAGACGGCGTCGAGGAAATTATTTTTGGCACAACAGAAGGACATCTCATTGTGGTAAAACCAGACCACCGCATACCAGTGTACCGAGATGTCCTTCCCGCGACCATTTCTGTTGTTCTGTACAGTGTCACATACCGTCGCCTTGTAGTGATTACTTTGGAGGGCCAGTGTAAGATTACAGAAGACTTTCTTCTCTCATCTTCGACATTGCTATCATCATTTCCTTGCTCTGCTTCTTGCACGAGGCTCCCAGCCCCTCAGTCAACGGGTACGTTAAACTCTAAACCAACCGGTCGTGGTGATCACGAAACGTCTAGTAGTGCAGCAAATCATACCTCAAAGCAAAACGTGGGATCTTCATTTACTTTTAGTATTGTGCCAAATTGTATGTGCGGTACTCTTGGATTGGATGATGATGATGAAATGGTTTTTCTCGGTTCCTACGATCACCGTATATATGTCTACTCCCTTAATGGTATTTGTATGGGTTCAATTTCTATCCAAGCACCGGTTTCGTCGCTAAGATACTTTGCAGTTCCACTATTCAACCTTTCCTCAACTGCTGGACAGACGGTGAAAGTGTGTAGTAACCGAACGGCTACGCAATCCTCTGCTGCTGCTCAATCACAGGGTGAAGCACCCGCTACTGATATGCCGACGTGTCTATCAATGCTTTTGGTTAGTTGTAGTCGGCGAATTGTGCTTTTGAATGCATCTCGTGCGGACGTAAAAAAGTGGGTTGCTACCGATAGTCCTCACTTCGTAACAGTGCAATACGAGGACGATGATTGTTTGCCTGTTGGAAACGTGAAGCCCTTCATTGGGCCTGTGAGTCAAAAGCCATTTTTTACCGTAGCAAACCAATCTCCAATATTGGGAAGCGTGAGTAGTCACCTGAGAGATGGAATACAGCACCCCAATGAGTCGTTACTCTCCGGGGCGGAAGATAATGAACAGGGGACAAATACTCTTAAGCCTGTCTGGCAAATGCATATAAACTCCACAGTACTTGAAACTTCGTCGTCGAAAGAGGACAAATATTTGCGGCCGCAGAGCGGTAGCAGCATTCCTAGTCGAATATTCTCTTATGAGTCTCCAAGTCCCTTTTTCCAACACGACTCCACAGAGTGTGTGGTGCGGACGGGGGATTCTAGTTCTTTGATAGCGTCTGACAAAGGCCAGCTTGGTGCGATGCAGGATTTAAGATTTCCTCTTGTGGTGGATGTCGCAGTCGGGCAATCCTGTATCCAATTTGCCGCTGCCTCCGAGGATGGTCGGTGTTACGTTTTGGAAATGCGTATGATTGGTACGGAGAGGGAAAGTGACCGCCGGGTGAGAACAGGGGAAACTGGCTTTGATCGTTCCTCCGAACCTCCAGAAACGGCTGCGAAAGTAGTGAGTATAGGGTCAGAACTGCAACTTGAAGCCTCTATTTGCTGTATATGGGCTGGGGTTCTAACACAACAAGCTCTAGTTTCGCGAGTGTATGTGTTTAACGTCCAAAATAACGAATTCTGTTCTGTATTTGTTGCAACTGATGGTACATGTTATGCCTTGGATAGCGGAGGAAAGTTATTATTTGAGTCTCAAGTCAAAGCTGATGTCTCTTCATTCACTATTATGACTGGGGGATCCACTACACATCCGATGCTACCGCTTGCATGCCCTACATTCACCGCATGTGATGTTTCTGGAGCCCGTGATTCTACACTTGGAGCCAATGTGCTGCAACATCAACAACAACAGCAGCAGCAGAACTTACTGCGGGGGCCGATTGGTCGCATTGTCTCACTTGTTTGTGTGAGTGTGGATGAGCTAGTCATTTTTTCTGTGGGCGGAGAATCATACCTGTCTGCATCTACAAGTATTCAAGGGAGATCATCACCACTGACCTCGGTAAACCTTCCTGAATACAAGCGGGGGGTTGAACAGGGCAACATGGAGGCGGATGATACATTATCGAATAGCGACGAAGAAGAGGAGGTACTGATGCTGCAACTTGGCACTCTTTTACTTGAAGCACAGGGGTGCGTCGACCACGGGAATCTTTTCACAGCAGAGGAGCGGCGGTTTGTCGCTAGAAAAATGTGTGCCTATGGTTATTCACACGATGAGTGGAAGGTGCTTGAGCAAATAGCTGAGAATATTTCGGAGTGACGAAAAAAAAAAAAAACAATTTACAATTAGTGAATAATGGGAAGAAGAAAAATTTCTTTCCATCCTTTATTAAAAGTCAAACGGCATCTTTTTTTTTTTTTCTTTTTTTTTCAAGCATGGAGCCTTATATTCGTATTTTACCATCCTTGCATGTAATACCATCTAATTGTTTCATTCATTTCTGCTTGTTTGCCTGTTTGTTTAGTTTTTACTCATACGTTCTTTGTTTTTTTTTTTTAACTTACATATAAGCGCAGAGATAAACTTACGGTGTATGTAGGGAAACGAAAACAAAACAAAAAGGCACAAGGAAAAGTTTTTTTTTTTGTTTGTTTTCTTCTTGAGGAATAACAGCATAGTACAGCACCTGGATACTCTGTGCCTCCCCAATATTATTATTGGACATTGGTTTACTATACTAACAAGTGGAAAAGAAGAAAATATATATATATAAAGAATATAAGTGACAAACTTAGAGTATGATGAATGGTGTGGCAAAATTATTAATCAAGAATAATACAACAGAAGGCGCTAAGGCTGTCACACATCACTCACGATCATCAAAATCGCGAGGGCATTGTATCAAACAACCCTTAATTCAACTTTCGTCCCGTCGCACAAGAGTCATTAGAAAGGGGAAACGTCGGACTAATTTGGAACGTTCCAGCCGATGTGATCATTTGGAAACAATGAATGGGAACTTATCCGGTGTGGTAAATAATCAAGGTGATTTGAAACAAAGCGTGGAGGTGCACACATCGTCTCTGGATCTCTTTGATTCACTCGATGCCGTGACAGTGGAGTCAGACGGTTATCTCGAAGGTTCTGACAATGGTGAAGAAGACGGCAGAATAGGGAAGATTGATAGATCGGGTGAAAGCTCTACCCTAAGGCGCTCTTCAGTGCGCGGGAGCGACAAGCATAACACGGATACCAACCACAGCCACCGGAAGAACGGAACAACGAAGAAATGCCTACCGCCGAGTCTTCATTCACCGTCATGCCTTTCTGTTAAATTAGGGACTTACATTCCGGACGAAGCTATACTACCGCAGTCCTATTTGGAAGGCGAACAAACTCTCTTCTGGAGCATCGCCAATAGGGGTCATAGTGACAGTAATGTGATAGACGAGCAAGGTGATGCAGGCAGTTTCATTGAGGAATCTGTTGTGGTTTGCCCTTTTCGCCATTTGGGGGCCTGTGTAAAGGGCCAGCACACACAGCGAGAACTTTTTTCGAATTGTACAACTTTTTCTCATCTTTTGTCTCTCGCTGGTCTCGTGCATGAACTGCGCACGGAGCAGCGAGTCACACAAGATGAGCTTCAGAAGCTGCAGCTCAAAGTAGACGCGCAGCAAAAGATCATTGAACGTTATAAGCGTATTTTTGCACAGGGTTTCCCATCCGAGTTGCCATCATCGCCCACTTCATCCTTTTCCGCCTGTGCAGCACAACAGAAAGGTCATCGGCAGACCAAAACAATGGTTTCAGACTCGCATTCTATTCTAAAAAGTGGTACAGTAGAACAGAATACGGCAGTAACTGCGCGTGAGGAAAATTCAATATATGCCCAGCGCAATTGTCAACGAACCTCAAGGACTGCCATGACATTTGTAGAATGCAATGCCACAGTGCAGGACCCGCCGCAACAAGCAGAAGTAAAGCGATTAGCCAATGAAGTGTTGACCCCTTTACGCACTGGAATGGATGCTTCGCAGTGGCACAGTCAGAGCCGCGAGGCGGAGAAGGAAAAGACAAAAGCTGAAACATCTCTCGCGGAGGTGCGGAGATGGAAAGGATCGCGCGCATCGTTTCCACAGGAGCCGCGCGTTGAGGGCCACGTACTCGAAGCCCTGCGGAGTGATGTGGTGAGTCCCATCACAAACGCCAGTGACTCGCGCGACGCGGACCTTTCACTGTGCGATGACGAAATGGTCCGTGTGTTGAACAACGGAGTTCCTTCAGGTGGTCGCGTGCGTACCCCGGCGCGTCTTGTGTCCCTTCTGGAAAGACACACAGTTGGCTCTAATGGTTTTTCGCAAAGTGGCGGTGGCGGCTATGGGGACGGCGTAAGAAGTTCAGTTGTCTTGGAAGGAAACAATTTGTCACAGTGTGCAGTTGCACAGGAGTCTTGAGATATATCTTTTTTTTTCTTTTTTGTATTGTATCATCGAAGCAGTCATTGAAGTCCGTTGGCCCGGGTATTCGATGTGTTCTGTCGCACTGGGACAGGCTCTTCAATTACTTAAAGAATGACACGAGGAGTGAACATCGGACAGGGCCTCCGTAGTGGCAGTTAAAGAATTTAGAGACAAAATGTTTATAGAATGTATAAAATGGAAACCAAGCGGGGATGGATGGATGGATGAGAGATCTCTATGAATAGGTAACTGCAGCACAAAAAAAAAACAAAAAAACTTCTGAGATTAAGGCAACAATGCTCTTTTGTTGTTGTGTTAAGGGATTTTCACTTCTTTCGGTAATTTCCTTTTTTTTTTTTTACTTTTTGTAATTTTTCTTCCCTGTCCTCGTTATTGTCATCGCCCCTTATTTTTTTGTCTTGCGCTTAAGCAACCCACAGCATCGTATCATTTCGTTTTTTTTTTGTTGTTGTTGTTGTTTTTGTTGTCTTCCTTTGCACAATTCTTCCTATGCAGACATCGTACCATCAAAAAGATTTGTTTTGTACTATGGTTACCATTGCTGCTTCTCGTTGTGTGAGGTATAAGTGGTATATATACATACTTTTTCTGGTGATTATTCTGTCTAAAACACTGTCCTTGTAAATTCTGGGATTAAACATGTTTCTTTTTTTTTTTTTGTCTTCTCTCCAATTTTTTTTTTTTTACACGATAAAATGCGCCCATTATTATTATTATTATTATTATTTTGTTTTCTTTAATGGAGAAGCAGTGTGGCATCGTTTTTTGTATTCTTAATTTTACCGAAAGGTGATAGAAGCACACGAATTAAAAAGTAAAGCCCTTTTTTTACATTTGCTTTTCTTTGTTTTGCTACAACTGAAAAAAAAAGTAGCATTCAGAAAAAAAAAAAAGCGGAGAGAACATTAAAAAAAAAAAAACAACAACAGAAACGGACTCTTAAATTGAAGAACATAGATTGCAAAAGAAGAAAAAAAAGGGAACAAGAGGAATCACGAATCAATTGACACTTAAGGTCTAAAGAAGAAGTGTGGGAAAAGATAAAATCCAAGTTAAATGAATATAGTTTAGACATGAAAACCGCACGCTCCTCTATTGACAACATTCGCGTTTTCAGTCGGTTTCGCCCTCTCAATGAAGGGGAACAAAGTTATCCACTTTGTGTGGATTTTGAAGGCGAGGATTGTGTGATTTGTAGACAAGTGCAATCTCCTGGCGTCCCATGTGCAGAGGATAGTTTACAATCCACGAGTAGAGCATATAATTATTCCTTTTCACGTGTTTACCTCCCCGACACGGCACAGAAGAGTATCTATGACGACGTGGCTCACCCTATTGTGAATGATGTCATGAATGGGTATAACGGCTCCGTGTTTGTGTACGGTCAGACGGGTAGTGGCAAGACCCACTCAATGTTTGGTGCGTATACCCCGCAAAGCAGTCCTCGTCGTGCTCCTTCGTTTAGTTTTTACAATGAGGACGCGGGAATCACTCCACGCGCTGTACAAGATATTTTTCATTACATTCACAATGCGGATGAGTCCGTTGAGTTTGAGATACGTGTGTTGTTTATTGAGGTTTATATGGAACATGTGCGGGACTTATTGAACCCCACAGGTATAAATCTGCATGTGCGGGAAGACACAACTCTTAATAATTTTTACGTGGAAGGTTGTGAGATGCCTTACGTCACGAGCCCTGAAGAGATTATGGAACTTGTTTCTCTCGGACTTAGTCGCCGCGCGACCGCAGCAACCGCAAGCAATGATGCAAGCAGTCGCAGTCACTGTGTACTGAACATCACAGTAAAAGCTGTGCATCATGCGAAAAGTGAGGCGACGATTGGGAAACTTTATCTTGTGGATCTTGCGGGGAGCGAGAGGGCCTCCACCACACAGGCCGCTGGGACGCAGCTGGAGGAGGCGAAGCTCATCAACCGCTCCCTCACCACGCTTGGTCACGTCATCGGCTCTCTCGCAGAGAAGCAGGCGTTTGTGCCGTACCGGGATAGTAAACTCACGTGTATTTTAAAAGACTCACTTGGCGGAAACTCGCGCACGGCCCTTTTGGTCTGTTGCAGTCCATCTATTCTTAACGAACATAAAACAGTCTCTTCATTGCGGTTCGGTGTGCGAGCGCAGAATGTTTGCAACCGAGCCGTCGTGAATCGGCAATGTACAGTGGAGAAACTAAAGAGTTTGTTGGGGCTCGCGCAACTTGAGATTCAAGCGCTTCGCTCGCAATTGGTGTCTGTGTCATCTCCCAGAGCGGATGCCGTGTCGTTACTGCAACACTCGGATGCAATCGTTGGGGCTGAGGTCCACACATCCATAACTTCACTGCATTTGCAGACAATGGACGACAGCAGTGCGCGGCGTCGGCACGATAGTGAAGAACAGATGCACTGTGACAGTTCACAGTCTCTGCTGCGCAGTGGAAAGGAAGATCCGCTGGACATGACGACTCCGCATGAAGAAGTAGAGACTTTGCGAGGAGCACTGCATGACGCACAAGAATCCGAGCGACTTCTCAGCAAAAAGTATACGTCGCAGTCATCCATGTTACAATTCCTTCGAGAAGAGTGTACTGTGTGGGAGGAAGAGCACGCCAAGCTGTCGCGTGAGCTTTTCGCACACCAGCGCTATGGTGAACACTGTTGCACTTTACTGCGAGAGTCTCGCGATGAGGCTTCGCTTCTCGCACATCGCGTGTTGAGTTATGTAGAACAATTGCGTATGTCGCGAACACGCGTAAAGGAGCCGCGCGCATCCTCAGAGCAACAGAAGTCCCTTTCCACTGGCGACAGTTTGTGTCATAAGACGCAATCTAAAATAAACCCCACAGGGAATGCGCCTAATAGTGATGAGAACAATCGTATGGAGCCAAATGACAATGTGGAGAGCAGTGTGCATGCACTGAGTGAAGGGAAGCGTGCGGAATTGAACAACGTATCTCTAATCGCGGAGCAGAAGCATTTGTGTCTGATCCGTGCGAGCGAAACTGTGTTTGCCCAAATGGAAGGGGCCTGCAACACAGCAAAGAACAACGAAAGCCTTGACGGCGTGAGTGTGTGCGTGGAGAAGGGGAATAATGCAAAACAAAATGTGTGGGATACGGAGCAAGCAGTGCTGGTGGAGCGCATGAATGCCGCAATGAATGAGCTTGAGGTTTTGCGCAACTCCGCTGGCGCCCTGACGCTTGAATTGCAGCTTGCTGAAAAGAGAATTTCGATTCGTCAAGAACGCATCGAATCGCTTAAATGTGATGTGCGACGGGAGCGCGCCACAAAGCAGAAGTTTCAACAGATGCTTGACGAAGAACGTGCCGCACATCAGGCGCAATTGTATGAAGCGAACAGCAATGTACTCTATTGGCGGCATCGCTGCGAGGAACTGCTGAGAAGGTGTCATGTGAAGCAACGGCCCAGTACGGAGTACGGAATGGAAATGAATGACAGTGCATCCGTACTGGAAGGAGTTCTTGCAAGCGCAAAACGAGGTAACAGCAGCGGAGGCGGAAGAGGCATTGCGCGGGGCATGTGCGCTCCGTCCCCAAGTGAGGAGTAGGTACGAAATGTGTCACGCGGACTCGTTGTGAGGTAAATCTGCGGCAGATAAAATGAAAAGCAGCGAAGATGTGTTAAGACAATCAAATATATTTTTATTGCTTATATACATATATACATATATACATATATATATATATTGTTATAAATGGAGAGTGATGGGGATAGATAGATAGAGAGAGAGAGGGAGATATATATATATATATAGAGAGAGTCTGTTTGTGTTTTCTTAGGCCGGTACTTTGTATAAGGACTCTCATTAGCTGATATTGTTATTTCTGCGTGTGTGTGTGTGTGTGTCTTTATCGGTTATTGTTCTTCTGTGTTTTGGAAATACCTCAGTCTTTCGTATTTGTTTCTGTAAACATGTTTTATCTTTTTCTGTAGCCATATATTTCATCTTCTCTAGTTGTGTTTTTTTTTTTTTTTCTTGCTGTGTATAATTTGACTTAACACTATCTGTGTGAGTTTTGGTGTACGCTTTTAGGGGCCAATCTTCAGTTGTTGGTGCGATTTTTTTCTTATTTGTTTGTATTTGCTGCTACAGTGAGTTGCAACACTTTGGAAACTATTTGTTTTTTGGCTCAACATTTTTCTTTACGCAATTCACAGAGGACACAGTGTTTTTGCTTTGGTGACGTACAGGTTGTTTTTTTTTCACTCCTTTTTTTTTTTAAAAAAAAAACATTAATGACTGCTTTTTTTTTCCTTCTCTTTTTTCCTGTTGGCTTTGGACAAAAAAAAAAAAAAACTGAAGCCTTTTCGTCCTGCTGTCTAAGTATATTCTATTTAAAGCAATAAAAGCAACAACAACAAAAAAAGATCTGAATAAGAGGGACAGCAAGTAGACAAAAGAACAAGAAAACAAGTACGCGCACGCTTACAGCATCGGTCCAGTGAATTCGCAAAAAAAAAAAAAAAAAAAATGGCAACGCTTTACCGCGAGTATCGTGTGCACCACGCGACTCCTGACAGCATTGTCGTGCAGCTTCCCGGGAACAGTGGGTTTGGCAAACTCACTGTGGAGACTCTGGGGAACGATGCTCTCGCAGAGCGACTGCTTACGCGTCTCGCGTCTCGTGAACAAATTCGTGCGGTGGTCCGTCGTACACGTGATGCGCAGCAGTATCGGCAGTTGAGTATTGAGCTTCGCGAGTTGTGGAGTGATGTGGTGATGTATCCTCCACTTGTCGCCACGCTTCTCCCGCAATTGTTTCGCAAACATGTTCTTACCGGTCTCGGCACCACCACAATAGCGTCTGTTGTCAAATCCAACGAAAAGGGTACTGTCTTGTCTGTCCCTGGAGGTATCGCGGCTGTGGCGGCGCTTGAGCGCATTGATGCAAAGGAAGGCCCTGTTGAGGTGCGAGTGCTTAATTACGATGTGGACGCAGGTGTAGCAAATGTCACAGCACGCACAGATGTTGTGGAACGCACGCCTGCGGATGTGGCAATGCTTTGGGGAATGCTTCGCACTGTTTCCCCTGGAGATCGCGTGACGGGTACTGTACTTCTATCCACCACGGATGATCACTGTGCCGTTGTGGAGATTACATGTGAGGACGGCTGCAGTGTGCTTGGGTATTGCCTGTATGACTGGCCAGTGGGAACCGCTGCCGCCTCAGGGCTTATTATTGGAAACCGCGAGGAGTTCACTGTCGAGTTTGTCCCGGACACACAGTTACTCCGCGAGGCCACACCGTTTCTTGTACTGTCTAAGCGCACTGGTTTTGGACGAATGCCCGCATTGCGCGTAGCCACGCCGTCGTGTGCAGGGCTTCTTGGATTGCTTCCCTGGCGAGACAAGAAGCGACAGCGGGAGAGACACGCGGAGAGTGAAAGTGACGACAGTGATGCAGAAGCCGCAAATGGGTCGGGTCGAAATGATGTCAAGCTGCGGAAACGCAAAATGGAGGAATCGGTGGATGCATATGAACGTGGCATGGCCGACGCTATTCCATCTTCACCGGAAGAGTTCCAGCGTTTACTGCTCGCATCACCAAATAACAGCTATCTATGGACTCAGTACATGGCACACCACGTGTCATTGCAACAGCACGAGGAGGCTCGCCTTGTCGCCGAAAAGGCACTGACCATTATTGGTGTGCGTGAGACACAGGAGAGGCTTAATGTGTGGGTCGCGTACATGAATCTCGAAAACCTTTATGGTACAGCGGAGTCACTGGCATCGGTTTTCAAACGGGCACTGCGGCGTTCGTTGGATCAGATGACTGTGTACGAGCGTCTGGCTGATATATTTTCCGCCTCACGAAAGCATGCACAGCTCCTAAATCTCTGCCGTACCATGACGACAAGGTTTCGCGACAAGCGCAGTGCGTGGGAGCGCCTTGGTACAGTTCTTGCGGATCAGGAGAAACGCGATCAACTGAAGCGTACGCTGAAGGAAATGAGTGAAGCACTGCGACGCGACGAGTATAGCTTGACTGTGGTGCACATCGCCATTCACGAATACAAGAGTGGCAGTGTAGAGAATGGTCGAGCACTGTTTGAGGGTTTGGTGATGAAGATGCCAAAGAAGTCCGATGTGTGGTCAACGTACTTGGATCAGGAAATGGCTCTTCTCGCACGGCGGTCACCCGATGCCACATCTGTTTTGGTTCGAAACCTCTTTGAGCGCGCCGTGGCGACAAGTTTCTCCGCCAATGTGATGCAACAGTTTCTCACACGCTTTATGGCCTTTGAAAAGGCACATGGCTCAGCAGCCGATGTGGAGCGGGTCCGAGTACGGGCCAGAGAGTATGTCGAGGCTAAAATTCACTCATCCGTAAACAGTGGGGCGGCGGAAGTTAGTACGGCAGATAGAGCACATGAAAAAGATGGCAATACTGCCTGAGTGGGAAAGTGGTTACACCTGGAAATTGTTTGAAAAAGAAAAAAAAAAAAAAGAGTTTGGAGAGAAGCAATAGAAAGGAATCACGCAACAAACTTAAAAGAATTAGTGATTTAATGCAGCCGACGATTAATGAGAGAAAAAGGAAACTTTAAGGTAATTGAGACTTTACATTCTTTCGTCCAAAAAAAAACACTGAAAAGGTAGTGCTAATGTTCTTTCTAATGATGGTGTAATATATTTTTCCTTCTATTTTTTTTTTTACTTATTTTTTTCTCTCTCTATTTACTTTCTTACTTATGTATTTATTTGTTTTTTAGTTGGTTCATCACGGACTTAGTGGCGTTGTTCGCCAATTAGTTTCTGTAAGTGAGTAAGGTTCAGATATAAATTACAAGCAAGAGAAGGTATAAGCAAAAAGGTGAGAAAAAAGAGGAAACTAAAGAAAAAAAAAAAGGGAAGAGATTCTTCAAACTTGTTAAACATTATAGAATAGTTTGCCACGTCTTTCTATTTATATATTTATCTCCCTTTATATATATATATATATATACATTTATTGTCTTTTTCGTTTAGTTTATTTTCGAAGTAAATATTTTGAATAGTTTACTTAAGATCTGTAGAAGGTACAGAAACGAAGGCTTATTTCTCCGATATTTTGCTTGAAAACGCTTATATATTGTGAGTAACAGCAAGGGGCCAATATAAACATTTATAGAAAAGATCGAACAAACAAACAAAAAAAAAAGGGACAGATAAAGAGTGGGGGGTGTTGGAAACAACAACAACAACGATATCATCAAAAAAAAAAAAATAATAATCAACAATGACCGAACACTTTGAATCGGTCAGGACTATGATTTCTAATCTTCGCTCTGAGGACCCTGAGGCACGACTGAATAGTATGCGCGGGATTCACCTCATCGCGTCAACGCTTGGCTTTGAGCGTGTACGTGATGAGCTTTTACCGTACCTCACTGACTACCTCGACGAGAACGATGAGGTCTTGCGCGTATTTGCGAATGCGTTGGGGACAATGCTACATGAAGTGGGCGGGATAGGGCACGTGCGGAGTCTGTTTTCACCTCTGGAGCTTCTTGCCAGTCTGGATGAGATCACTGTGCGGGACGAGGCCGTCGCATCGTTGCGGAATATTGGAAATCATATCTTTCGTGAATCCGGTGACGTGGCCGCGCAGGCACAGCAGGACTATGTGAGTTTAGTCATGCGATTGGGTAAAGCAACACCGCAGTGCCGCTCAAGTGCGGCATCTCTCGTCTCTGTCGCCTATCCGCAAGTGTCAACAGTTATGAAGGGACATCTTATGTCTCTCTTTGTCGCGCTTTGTAAGGACGAGGAGATCATGGTGCGTCGATCCGCCTGCATTGCGCTAGGCAAGCACATGGCGGAAATTCTAGGTGCCCGTAACACAGAACTTGTCACTGCCCTCACAACCCTTTCACGTGATACAAGCGATGGTGTACGGCTTCAGGTCGTGGCCGCCGCTATCGCGATGCTCCGTGTCATTCCGAAAGAAGCGCACGCGAGTATTCTTCCAGCGGTGAAGGGACTCGCCGCGGATAATTCGTGGCGTGTGCGGTACACAACTGCGGATCACCTTGGCGGCCTTGCAGAAGTCATGTCTCCAACGGACATGAAGCAGATTCCGCCCATGTTTTATTCGCTCACACAGGATGCAGAGGCGGAGATACGGGCATCGGCCGTGTTTAGCATGGCTGGCGTCCTCGCCACATGCCGCGATGCAGGGGCAAGGCGCGACATTCTTATCGCTGGCTGTAGGCTTGTGAATGACGCAAGTAGTCACGTACGTATGTGCCTTGCGAGCGCCGTGCTCAAGTCTGTTGTGCACGTTGCAAAGGAGCACTGGGGGATTACAATAGTGCCGACATGCACGCTACTGCTGAAGGATAGCGAAGCTGATGTGCGTCTCGCACTTGTTTCCGGCTTTGGCTCAATGGGAAACACACTTGAAGCACGTGAGCTTGCCCCAAAACTTGTCCCTGTCGTTGTGGCGCTCGCCGAAGACCCAAAGTGGCGCATTCGTGAAGTGGTGGTTTCGCAGATTCCGTATCTCATCTCTTCGCTTGGAAAGGACGTGGACAGTGTGGTGGACGTGTGTGTGCAGCATCTTGTGGATCGTGTTGCCGCTATTCGCGACGCGGCAGTGCAATCTTGCTGCCGGCTTGTCCTGGAGAATGGTGCGGCCTGGTCACGTAATGCACTATTTCCTCGGCTTAGTAGTCTTGTGACAGCAGAAAATTATCTGCACCGCGTTACGCTTGCACATATTTATGTTTCACTCGCCGATGTAGCGGGGGTGGATCGAAATACGATTGTTCACCACGTTCTCCCTGTTCTCCGCGCGCTTGCAGAGGATAATGTTTCAAATGTGCGTCTGAACAGTGCCAAGGCACTGGTAGCACTGAGGCTGTCAGGGCAGTTGACGGATAGTGATGTGGAGGGGCTTTTGGCAAAATTGCGTAAGGACACAGATCTGGATGTTAGCGAGGCAGCTTCGAAGGGGTAAGGTGGATAGATGAGAGTGATTGGCGTGATGGGGCGTAGAGGTAAAAACAAAAAGTAAAGGGCACACACACACACACACACATGAGCGTTTTGTTTTCTTTCTCTATCACTTACATATATAAATATATATATATATATATATATATATATATTAGGGGTCGAGTACGTTTTCGATAATGAAAAAAAAAAAAGCGAGAAGAAAAAGAAGATACTGAAGAGGCTTACCTGAACATCTTTTTATGTCCAAACTAAAAGCAACAAAGAGGAAGAAATAGAGATAGAGTACGTGTTGTAATTCACCCTCATTATTATTATTATTATTATTGCGTATATGACTGTGATTTTGTCGTGTTCATAGATCCCTTTTGAATAATGATATTGCATCTTTTGTGCCCTAAACGATGAGTTTTTGAGCACTTCTCTCTCTCTCTCTCTCTCTGTGTGTAAATCTCTGTTTGAAAGAGCGAGATAGAACGAGAGGGGGAAAGAAAGCGCAGGTTCTGTTTTTGAATACTTTGGGACTATCTAGCTGCTGTTGATTGTGCCTCTTAGTGGTGAATGGTTCAGTTATGAGGTGTCCATATGAAAAATTCTTCTCAAAAAGAATCTGATGTGACGATGAAGGTTTAGCTGAAGCACATGAATTCCTTTTTATTTTGTTGTTGTTGTTCACATCCTTATTTTTTTATTTTTTCTCCCTTACGCTGTATGGATCTTCACCTTACACATTTCTCTGAATTGGCATGTGTGGTGAAACATACACCACATATATATATATATATATATATTTATTTATTTATTTATTGAATTAGTTTAGGAATCAATAAAAGGCAGAATTGATGCTGCGTCAGACGATTCGTCTGTTAAACCGCCCGAAAGGGCCTCATGGGCTTCGACCGGGAAAGGAATACAGTCTCACTGTGCCATACCGCAGCGAGGTCACTATGCTGCGCATGGCAAATTACCGTGGCTTTAACTCCAACATACGCGAGCTGTTCAAGAAGCCCATCACACAAAACAACATCAAGGCGATTCCACGTGACTTGGGAGAGCTCCCGAGGAATTATGTCTTAAGGCTTCTTTTTCTCCATCAACCGATTCGTCTTGTTGATCTTTGGACGGTATGCAAGGAACACGATGATGTCCCGCTCGACTCTGCCAAACATCTCCGCCTCGTGCTGAAGATTGCCAAGATGCAGAAATGGGTTTATGCGGAGAAAAATCAAACCAACAATCTGTACTACTATTTCGTTCACCAAAGTCGAATGCGGGAGGTGCAGGACATGGTTCGAGCAGAAGAAGTGCGCAAAAAAGAAAGTGAATCACAGAGGACTGTGGAGATGGAGCGAGAGCGGCAGCATGAGGCAGAGCAGCGCAGTGCGGCGCTTGACGATAGAATTATTGCACTGCAGCGCGCATTGGTATCAAATATTGCGCAAACGCAGCAGTATGACCCCTCGTATGTGAGGGAAAGGCCATATGTGACAGATGGCGGGGGTATCAATCTAGCGTGGCATTGGAAAGGTGAGGAAAAGAGTGAATGATGTGTTACTCAGATTAGTGCTTATTCGTGTAACTATATTTTCTTTTTGCTGAATTATCGAGAAGGTGAAAGATATCTCATGAGAAAGAAAAAGAAAAAAAAAAACATTAGTGTGTGTGTGTGTGTCTTATATATATTTTTTTTTCTTTAAAAATGAGCCATACTTGTGAACTTCGAATGAAGTGAAGACTTCCTGTAAAATAAAAGTGAGCGCCTCTATTCTCTCTTGTTCACTTTGTTTTGTCACTCTGTTAAAGTGAGCACCATGGTATAAAGGTGGTGAATTAGAACCGGGGAAAAAAAAAAGTTCATTTAAAGAACAACAACAAAAAATAAGGTATTTGAAGAAATTCCACGCTTTGAAAATATCGCGCAGCATCACTTAGACTTGAAGGGTTCTGCTATATATATATATATATATATATATATTGCTTTTTGGTCTCTTTTTTATTCCACTCATTGATGCGTTTTTATTACTCTCTAGTTGCAATCACATAAATTCATTAACTAGAAACCCCACGGGTACATTTTTTTTTTTTTTTGTTTTGTTTTGTTTTCACATTACGCGCAATGTCCGGTTTGCCTCTGCAACCCCCTGTTGCTGTCATTGTCCCCGGCTGCCCCGTTCTCTCAGAGCTTCAGTGCGTCGATGGCGCCCGTTGGATCGCCCCGTTGGGCAATGCCCCGGAGACATTTGTCGTTTTTCTCACCAACCCCGCCTCACTCGCGCCAGGCGTTGCGCTTGGGATTTATCTCGCACGCGAGGATGATGGGGTCTTTGCGTACATTGGAAGCCTCATGCGCTCGCGTCCCAGTGCGATCCTGCGTGTGCCAACATCGTTTCTTAATATAAACGCTCCCGTTAGTGTAATGCTTGGGATCAGTCAAGAGCGAGAGGAGGATGTGGCGAATCTCGGCAATTCTCCAGAGACGTCGGTGGAGCAAGGCGTTGCTGCGACAAAACTTGCATTGTCCGAACGCATTGTGGAGGATTTGTACAATTTTGTTGTTTCACATGCCCGGGTGCTGTCGGCGGACCCAAATGATCCGCAGTCTGAGGAAACGGTTTATATGCCTGCGTCATTTGTGAACCGATGGCGCGAACGAGTTTTAGCGAAAATTCGGAAGGACGCATCATTTTGGAACTAAGTGTGTGTGTGGGACCAGTCATTGTACTGTACGTATGTGTGTCTGTGTGTTTTAGAATGCACTTCAGGATTACTATAGGGATGGTGCTTGACGAATATTGTTTACTGTAGAGAAATATTCACATCACTTTTCTCTGCGGCGAGTGGACATTCTTTGATTTTTACCTTTTTTTATTATTATTCATATTTCAATTGGACTCTGGGATAGACTGTTGCAACGTTACTTTGTGTGCTTGTAGTCTATTTCTTTCTTGTTTACTTACGTTCACATAAAACGTCTATTTTATTATTATATTTCTATTACATTGGTGATATATATATATATATGTTGCGTTATACATTTCTGTAAAATGATTTCATTTGATGTTTTTTTGTTTTGTTTTGTGACACTAAAGATTATTTTTTTTTTGTGTGTGGATACGATACTTTATGTAAATTTACTTTTTTCTTCTTCTTCTTTGCTCTTCTTGTGTTACTATTCTGCTTATGATTATTAATAGTAAGTTCGCCCAAGCTAGAAAAGGTATTGAAGAAAAAAAAAAAAACAAAGAAAGATACACGATAATTTATCTTTCTTTTTTTTAGAGGTTTTCTTTTCTTTTTTTTTTTTTTTCCAATTTCCTATTTCTTTTTTTTGGGGGGTTTTCCAAAGGAACCGCGAACCGAACACGCGTTTACGAAGCTTGATCGTTTTCTTTATTTTTATTTTCGCCCTTGGTGAAAGCTGAAGAAAAAAAAAAAGGGAAAAAAAAAAAAAAAAAAAAAAAAAAAGAGTTCAAATAAAACAAAAAAAAAAATAATTAAATAAAAAATAACGAAAAAAAAGAAAAAAGAAAAAAAAAAAAAGGGAAAAGGTAAGCGAAGCCGAATATAAATCGTAGAAGAGAAGGGTAAAAAAAAAAAAGGGAAATCTGTCCTTAAATCAAGAGTAGTTTGTGCTTTCCGCTTTTCTTTTTTTTTTTCTAACTTTATTCACTTGCACACAGGCAGACACCGAATAGATCCGTGTCGTTTTTCTTTTTTTTGTTGTTGTTTTAGCTTGTTTTTTTTTTTTATAACAGGTCTTTTTTTTTTTTTGTTTATTTTCGTTTGGTTTTTTATTTTGTTTCGCGCTTTTTTTTTTTTTGATTGATTTTGAAATTGATTTTTATTGTTATTGTGCTTTAAAAAAAAAAAAATTGGTATCTCACTGTTCTGTTGCCCGCTTTGCTTGATAGCGCTTTCTATCCCTCCGTAAGAGTGTAATCAAGAAACAAAAAAAAAAAATAAGAGTGGCATTTGCGTGGCGTGAAGCAGAGAAAAAGAGAAGCTAGAGCAAAACAAAAAACAAAAAAAAAAAAAGAGATAAAGAAAAAGAAAAAAAAAATAATATATATATATATATATATATATATATATATATTTGAGAGAGGTTATTGAAAGTAGACGAGAGCTTTTTTTTAAAAAAAAAAAATCAAAAAAAAAAAAAAGAGGAATAAAACTTTTGATCTTTCACTCATCATGGGAGCTTTTCCTTCTCACGATGCTCCGGAACTAATTTACACCACATTGGTCTCGCATCCAACAACAGAGTCGCAAGTAGAGGTTTGCCTTGTGCCCCTCCTCCCACGCTTCTTTAACGATGGACACAAAAAAGTGAAGAAGAAGCTCAACGACTTGTTGGCGCGTAGTGGCTCTTCCCCCGTCCCCGGGGTCTCTCTTTCCCCCCCGGGGAAGCGCGGGGATCAGGGCGGGAACAGCGCCATCGTGGATTACATCATCTCCGGCACGGAATCCTTTTTCTTTGTGAATACCAAAGATGCGGTTTCGAGAATAGAGGACGACCAGCGAGAGAGGCCGGTGCCGTTGGGCTCAGCGGGGGAAGGGGGGGAGTCGGGGTCCGTCTCTGCTGTCGGGCCCACGTCTCCAACTTCTGCGCATGTCTCCCCGTTGCCGCAGACTCGCACACAAGCACATTCCGGACCCGCATTTATTCGTCCAGTTCCATTCGCTGTGTGTATTCTTGACCCGGAAACTGGGAACGAAAACAGTGGTGGAAACCCACATGGTGGCAAACAGCACCACTCGCATGGAGGTGGTGCCCATAACAATAACAGTATTAATACAGTGGTGATAAAAGGTCGACGTGTTCAACTGGTGGGTTTTATTGCATCTTGTATGGGGAAAAAAGTGCATCATATTAACATCGCGGCTGGTGCTAAAGGACATGGAATGAATGGAAGCATAGTTAGTGGTGGTGGAAGCGCATGCGGTTCTCAAGCCTCAGGGGATGGGAAGAAACCTATACCTGTTGTACTCGATCTCATTTTTGACGACAAAAATACGCACGGATACCTTGCAGAGTCTGTCGTGCTTTTAGCATCCTTCGCGTTTCGCAAGCAATTTGTAAATTCGTGTGCCCTGTACTATCCTGCAGGGGACGAACAGCTGGAATCCGCATTTGACCGTTATATGGAGCGCTTACAGTTGAGTGTGATTATACGTCACGATGATTACCGTGGTCTTCGCATGTTTTACACGCACTATCCTCTTTTAGAAATGATTAGTTGTCTCCGTTCCAAGAGTTCTGCGTCCACTGCACAGTTTTCTTTATACGAAAACCATCAAGGCGAGCACGGCATGGAGATTACGCTTCACACGAGTTTTCTAGGTTCCTGGTTGCGGTATGTTGAAAAACTTATGCGTGTGGATTCTGTGAATGGTTATCATCTCCGGTGCATTACGAGTGACATAATACAAGAACGTGATCGGCTTCTACAGGAACGTCAGGACAGTGGTGCATTCCTTGAAGAGGAAGAAGACGAATGCACATTTGGTGGCGCCATTTATCTTACCGCCTTGAAGCAGTGGCTTAGTGCTGCCTCTCACACTGCTCTGAAACAAAACATGCCACCTGTCTCAGCCCCAATGGTGATGTATCCGACTCCGGGTTACTGGCCAACGCAGATGCAAATGATGGTGAGTGGCGAAAACCCAACATGGCCATCAGGGGTTCTCCCTGCCTACGGTGCCGCCCCACCTATTACGCTACAGCAACCAACGGTCCCTACGCAACCCCCACAACTTGTATGCATTCCCACCCCAACCCCACAAATGTATGCAAACACGCCATCCTACATTCCGGCGGCTGGGGGAATGCCAGTTGTTGCGCAGCCGAATGCGTTTCCCATTGCAGGCCCCTCCGGCGCGGCGCCACAGCAGGTGGTGTACGTTCTCCCGCCCGGGGCGCCGGTGCCGCAGCAGCCGGCCGCGCCACAGGTTTTCTTTTCGCCGCAGCCCGCCGCATTCCCGGGGATTCACCCGTACGCAGGGTTCCAGCAGGCAGCGGCGCCGCGGTGAGTGGAGGAGGTGAGAGAAAAGAAAAAAAAAAACAAAAGAAGGAAGGAAAAGTATGAGGACAATGATGGTGGCTTTGGTTTCTTCTTCTTTTTATGGACCAGAAACTTTAAAAAGGAAAACAAAACAAAGGAAGGAAGAAGAAGGGATTGGGACATCGATTGAGAAGTGCCTTAATTGTACAGGAAAGGAAACGGAAACAAAGGGTTCGAAGAACGAAAAAAAAAAAAAACTCATGTGCGCAATGAAGAATACATATAGGTATATATATATATATATATATACTACAAAGACTATATATAAAAAAAAAACAAAATTCAGAGAAAAAAAAGCAAATAAACAAATAAAAAAAAAATGAATGTGTTAAAAAAAAAAAACAGAAGAAAAAAAAAAAGAATATATATATATATATATATATATATATATATATATATTATTATTATTATTATTATTATTATTATTGTGTGAAAGGGTGGATGCAAACTGAAGAGAATTGGGAGGGGGAATATGGTGTATGTAGAGATACGTGGTTACTCACAGTTATCAATACTACGATTATTATTATTATTATTTTTATCATTAATACTACTATCACAATTTAAATAGTCTAAATATTAAAGCGAATGAGGAAGCGATATAGAAGAAAAGATGCAAAGAAGGTGCAAAGAAAGGTAAAAAAACGACTTTTTCCCCCATCTGCGCTTTGGAGATCATGACGAGTGAGAGCTTATATATCCGACTGAGCTATCTATGAAAGTTTACTCCTTTTTTTTTTTCCCCTGCTCAATTTTCGCGATAATTCTTCTCAAGTTTAATCTCTCAGACTCACTTTTGTGTGCTCCTTTGTTTTTGTTTTTATTGTGTTTTTTCTTTTATGTTGTTTGCCTCCCCCTCCCACCACCACCAGACACACAAAAAAAAAAAATTGGTGACTTCCCTTGACCTCACGTTTTGGTTTTTTTGTTTGACTGTGTGTGCTTTCTTTTATTTTATTTTATTTTATTTTTTTTTTGGTCTCTTTGCTGTACTGTTTTTTTTTTTGTTTTTTTTCTTTCTTTATTTATTTTTGAGAAAAGGGAAGAGGAGTTACGCCCCGGCAATGATGTGATCGATCTCTCTGTTCAACTCTTTTATTACAGCGGCATTGCCTTTGGAGGAATGGTTTTTTTTTTTTTTTGTTTTGTTTTGTTTTATTTTTAAAAAAAAAAAAAAACAGCAGAAAAAAAAAAGTAAACATGATTATATATTTATATATAAAAGATAACAAAGGAACCTTTCTTGTTAGAAAGAGATTGTGTATGAGCTGAGGTTTTCAAAACTTTTTACTTTTTATTTTATTTTGTTGGATTGTTTTTCTTTATTTTAATCAAACGATAGAAATTTATCCAACATTGTGATTACAGAACAAAAAAGCAGAAAAAAATTGAAAAAAAAAGGACGCGCTCATTTTTTTTTTTTTTTTTTGGATTGTTGCTGTTTGTGTTGTGTACAGAACTGTTCGTTTTTATTTATTTATTCATTTATTTATTTATTTATGTATAGAGCTGTCTATGACTGAAGTAATCTAAGGCAAGCCGTCTGGAAACCTTTTTTTTTTTTTTTTGTTTGTTTGTTTGTTTTTTATTTAAAAGAGAGAAAAAAATAAAAGAAAAAATATATATATATTTTTTTGGGGGGGGAGAGAGGGGAACTGCGAACATGCAAAGAAACAGTAAAAGGAAAGGAAAGGGAAAAGAGGGGCTATTGGGTATGTAAGCAGAAAAGTACAAAACAAAAAAAAAAAATGAAAAAAGAAATAAATAAATTTTTAAAAAAAAGGTGCGGTGAAGGGGAAGTGGAAAAGTTATACAAAAAGAAAAAAAATGAAGGAATAGCCGTACCTCATTAATATATATATATATATATAAAGCAAACTTACGAAGATAAAACATATGGCCATGCCTGAAATCCTTTTTTTTTTTTTTTGTTTTATCACTTTCCCGTGGAGTGTATTTAGACGTAAGTTTACCGCACAATTTATTTCTGAGGTAATTCATTTTTTTTTTTTTTTTACTTTTCTTTCGGCAATCCTTCATTCTTTTCATTTTTTTTTTTTTTTTTTTCGAATCATCGGCGTCCAAAGGTATGTGTGGGATGAGCGGGAGGCATGGAGAGTTATAAAGGGTTTGCAAAGAAATGGATAAAAAACCCAAAACAACAACAACAACCAAAAAAAGAAAAGAAAAAAGAAAAACAATAGTTAAATAAAAATATTAAAAAAAAAAAGGGACAAATGTCTAAGACGTTGAAGAAAAATAATAATAAAAAAAAAAAGAAGAATGAGATTCTACTAATTTGAAAGATATTATTTACTTTTTTTTTTTTTTAATTTTTTTTTATGGTATCCCCTTTTTTTTTTTTTTTTTCTTTCTTTCTTTTTCTTTATTTCCCTATAAAGTATGATTCAACTCGGGCGAAAAAAAAAAAAAAATGTTAAAGAGGGAACTGCGAGGTTCGTGCCTTTAAGGACACAAAGTGGAAAGTGCAGCTTTGCATATCAACAAAAAGGGGGGAACTTCATAAGAGCAAAACGAAAAAAAAAGCAAAAAAGGGAAAATATAAAGAAAAGATTATACATTTACCAAAAAAAAAAAACGTGTTTTACTGTGCATGGACTATTTACTTTATAATTGTACTAGATACTCTTTGCTATTTGACTTTACTTTGTTTTGTTTTGTTTTGCTTGTGTGTTATTTGTGACTTCTTCTTTACTTCATTGCCTATTTAATCTTTTTTTTTTTTTCTCTCTTCTCTTTCTTCTTTCCATTTTTTTTTTTTTAATTTGAAGTACTTGTTTCCTGCTCAATTCTTTAGAGGAACAGGAAATTTTGAAAAAAAAAAAAAAAAAAAGTATTTTCATTCCACAACTATTTTAAAATAGGTGACCATTTTGATACAAAGCGTGAGCAAAACATAAATACAGAAGGAAAAAAAAAAAAGGGATAATTAAGTTAATTCAGTAGACATTAAACGAAAAAAAGAAAAAATTGGAGAAGATCAGTGACGTATTTCGTTATATACTATTAGATCTCATTTTTTTTTTTTTGTTTGTATTTGGGGAGGAGGGTTAGAGCGGAAAGATTGTGTAGGGAGCACAGGTGAACTTTAAACAACAAAATATATTTTAAAAAAGTATATATATATATATATTATTATTACTATTAGTATTATTATTATTATTATTACTATTAGTATTATTAAACAAAACAAAACAAAAAAAAAAGAGAATGGGTACGATTCCTTCTCGTGATGCCCCTGCAACATTTTTCTCTCTTCGTTATGGAACGCATGAAGTGGGTCTCATTCCCCTCACCCGTCGTTACTTTCACAGTGAAAACAAAGTCCTGCGACAGCAGTTTATTCGCATGCGCAATGACCCAAGTATTCGCTATCACTTTATGCGGGGCCCCAAGTACGACATGCGGACATTGCCTCCTGCAGATTACTCCGAAGAGCACTTGAACAGTTTGTTAAATGCCATTGACGAAACGCTTTACGACACAACAGCTGCAATGCTTGCGGATCGAGATGCGCCGATTCGTCCTGTGCCTTGCGCCATTTGTTTTGTTTATGTGAACGGCCGCGAGGGATCCGATTGTTTTTCATTTTATGGTCGTCGCATCAATATCATTGGTTACTTCAGTTGCCGTGAAAATGAAATTGGAAAAGACACTGAACCTTATTTGCACTTTCGCAAAGCCATTTTAAAGGCGGCTGGTGATCGCACTTTGGAACGTGTTATTGCGCTTAGCGTGGCTGTCCTGAAAAAGGAGTTTTTTCGTGCAGTTGTGCGAACATGCCCTAATGAAGATCCATTGGAATTGTTTAAACAGCGCATTAAAAAAATACCTGTTGTTGTCTCTACGTTGTGGAACAGCTATCCAACACTTAAATTTTTATATGATTCTTGTGCATTGTCATGGGCCATTGAACCGTTACAAGTGATGAATGACCCGCCTTCCTTTGAAGTGTACGCAGTTTCGGAGACTGGAGAAAAAGGTCTTAAAATTACGCTCAGCGGGGCATTGGTGCTACGAATGATTATGTGGGTCTCCAGTCTTCTTCTTCCCTCATCCATTCGGGGCTCCTGGGAACAACTCGTTTTGAATGAAGGTCGAACGCAATTAAAAGGTAAAACGATGTCAAAGTGGTTGGAAACGAGTGTGTTTAAAAGCAATTGTATGGGGAGTGAGGAACTCACCACCCAAGTGTCAAAACATCTTTCCACACTATTGGGAGAAATCGTTCGCGCGCGGGAAATTCCTTTAGAGGATTTAACTCTGTGGCGACAGGAGCAAGAGTATAGCCATGACGGAAAGCTTTATCGTATCTTCGACTCTCCACTGTGTGGCCCATTCCTTACCACTGTGAAGGCCCGAAATTCTGTGGATAAAAAGATTGAAAGCAATGGTGACCGAAAAGGCACAAGTGTCCAAAATGTGCAACAAACCCGCAGTGATGATGTTGATAAACAAAACTCTCCTCCTTTAGACACTCTGTTAGGCTCAACCTTTCACGATAACCAAAACATCACCATCGCATCCACAAACGCAACCCTACCGCACCCGCCACCGCCGCAGTATTCCGCCCCGATCAACCCCCACGCCCCCGCACTGTTTGTGAACGCACCAACCGCCGCTCTGGCGTCGCCGGGGCTCGGGGTTCCGGTGAACTATTCCGCCGCCCCCCCATTCGTCCCCGGGCCCCTGCCGGTGATGGTCCTCCCCAGCAAGGCGCCGGGCAGCGCGCAGAGTGGCGCCGCCACTTTTGTGCCCATTTTTCATCAGCCGGAGGCCTCTCCTGCGGGGCCGCTGGAGACCGCGGGGGGTCCTTTTGTGGTGCTTGGCCAGGCCCCGCCCTCGCCGGTGGTGATGGGCGGCGGAGAAAACTTCTGTGGGGTGGCGAGTGAGGCATGTAGATCGGAGACATATTTTGCGCAAAATGCATGTCCCGGCAACGCGGGTGTATGCGTGGGCGGATTGAAACTCGTAGGAACGCTTCAGCCTCCGCAGGTGCCGAGCTATGTCGTGCTGCCGGATGGACGCATTGGAATGCTGAATGCGGCGATGGCTGAGCCTGCGGGATACTGGAATTGAAATGCATTGCTGTTGGTTACTATCATGTGCGATTAGACGCTCCAACTCTTTTTTTTTTTTTTTTTTTACTTTCTTATTGTTGCTTTTTTTGTGTTTGTTTCTTTGCGACAGGTAAGATACTCATAGTTGAAAGGACCTTTGTACTCTGTATGGTGCGAATAGAAGGAAAAAAAAACAGGGAAAAAAAAAAAATGTGCGTTATAAAAAGAAAAAAAAATAGAAACATCAAAGAAGTGGAATTTTGTGTTTTATTTTACCACATTCTTTAATTTTTTAGTTTTACATTGATCCATTCTTTTGCATTATTATTACTATTTTTTTTTTTTTTAATTATTACTTTGCCCCTTATTTTCCATTTTTTTGTTTGTTGTTTTTGCTGTCTTTATTGGATATTTTACTTTAACACTTCCGTTGCTTCATCTTATTTGATTTTTCAAATTTGTTTTCCTTTTTTTTTTTTTTTTGGTTTTTGCGTCATGCAAAACCATCGGAGTGGTAATTTTTTTTTTTTTTTTTGATAAAACAAAAGAAAAAAAAAAAAGAAGAAAAAAAAATAAAAAAATAAAAAGAAATGATTGTGTGTAAAAGTTAAAAAATCAGTTTAAAGCAAACAACTTTTTGAGCAAAGGACAAAAGCGAGTGTTGGTTAGAGACCATATCTGAAGTACTTCTCATATCGTCTTTTCTCCTATGGATCATTGAAGAAAATCAATGATATGGAAAATATATATATATATTTATATATTTATGTATTTATATATATATATATAAGAAACAGAAAACAAAACAAAGAAAAAAAGGTTACGAGTAGAATGATGTTGGAAACAGAAATGGGATGTCTTTCGGTATCCACTTTTTTAAAAAAAAAAGAAACTGATGTTGAAACAAAAAAAAATATATATATATATAAATATATAAACTGAAATTATACAGATGACAAAAGAAAAAAAAAAAAGAAGATTTTGTATGTTGAAAGTATAAAATTTTTCTTTTTCTTAATGCCCTTCAAGTGGCCAGAATTCATATATATATTTATATGTATATATATATGTGTGTGTTTTGCAAAAAGGAAATGTTTTTTTTTTTTTTTAAATATTATTAGTTCATTTCCTTTTAGTTGCAATACCTACAGTGTTTCTGAGCTTATTTGCCGCTTAATTTACACATTATCTTTTTTTTTTTTTATTATTGCATGACTTTAGTGCAACAAAAACTTATTTATTATTTCTTTGTCACAATGTGTCAAGCATTTGTTTTCCCCTGAAAGAGCGCCGCACGTGAAGTGGACTGTATCCGCAACTTTTATACTGCGAGACTTATTCCTCTCCCCTCAAGAAAACATTATATATGTTGTCACCAGAGCTCGAAAGAAATCTTTTTTTTTTTTTTTTTTTTTGTCTGTGTGTCTGTGTGGTTTTATTGGGGTAGAGAGTGCATTTGTGCTTTGGGTGTGTGTGTGAGAGAGAGAGAAGGAGAAAAAAAAGAAAAAAAAAAAAGGGAAAAAGAGAACAAAAGAATAATAAAAGAGTAAAGTCAAAGCGGAGATATAATCACACGCCTTCACTCATTTTGTATTGATTCCAATTGCGGCCTTTACTGTCCCCGTACTTTATTTTTTATTTTATTTTTTTGTTTTATTTTATTTTATTTTATTTTTTTGTTTTATTTTTTTGTTGTTGTTGTTTTTGTTGTATTCTCTCTCTCTCTGATATTTTGTCTTTTGTGCTGTGAATGGGAATTGTTTTTTTTTTTTTTTTCCGGAGAGTTATGGCGCGGGGACACACTTCGGTGCCGTCTTTGCATTTCGAGTTTATGCCGAGAGGGACTGAGACAGTTCAGTGGTAATGTTTCAAAAAAAAAAGAGAAAAAAAAGAGAATGGAGCAAAAGATGGATGCAATGCCTAAAAGATATTCATCCTTTAACATAAATGAAAAGAAAAAAGAAATACATATATGTATACATATATATATTATATTAAGAACAAAAAAAAAAGCCCTCAAGCACGTAAGCGGGATGAAAAAAAAAAAAAAACATAAGCATCAAACAAAAAAAAAAATGATACTCCAAATTGGAATGAGTGGATACAAACATATATATATATATATATATATATATATAAGAAATAAAAACGAAGTTGAAAAATGAGCACAAAATGTGCTCACATGAAAAAAAAAAAGAACAAAACAAAAAAAAAAATCGATTGTCTTTGAGGCGATCACATACTTTTTTTTTTGTTTTGTTTTGGTTTTTGTTCTTTTTTTTTCTGTATCTCGCGCTCTTCATGAGTCGCTGTAAACAATAAGAAAACAAAAATGTGTTGTTGTTTTTTTTTTTTTTTTTTGTGTGTGTGTTATGTGTGGCAGGTACATTTTTATAAATATATGTCAAAAAGGAATAGAATCCTTCAGCCTTCAAAAAGGAGAAGGAAAAAAAAACAGGAAAAAAAGAGTTTGAGGGTAAAGTGAAATAACTGTGAGTTCTCTCTCTCTCTCTCTCTCTCTCTCTCTCTCTCTCTCTATTTCTTTTTTTCTGCATATATATATATATATATATATATATATAGACTGAAGGAGAAATGGAAGAGGCGGTGGAATGGTGAAAATAGAATTTCTGAGTAACTTCTCTCTTCCACAGACCTGAGAAGGAGAGGTATACGTAACGGTGCTTCACATGTAGAGAAGCGCCAGAAGAAGAATAAAGAAAAAAAAAAAAGGGAAATGAAGCCTGAAGAAGAAAGTGGAACTGACTTTGATTACCTATTATTTTCAAAAGATTTTTTTTTCAGATACCACTACAATATCTTTTATTCGCGTTTTTTTTTTTTTTTTAGTTATTTTATTTTATTTCTATTTTTTTTTTGTTTTTTTTTTTTTCTTTGTGTTTTTCTCTGTGGTGAAAAGTCTAATATGCGAGTCAAATTGCCTTTTTATCTTTTTTGAGATAAAATGAGGTGAACATACTCAAAGAATTGATATATATATATATATATTTTTTTTTTACAAAAAGAAAAAAAAAAGAAAAATATATTCAGCGAAGTAATTGTTCAACTGTCTTTTATTTATAGGTGAGAATGAATATATATTTCAATTTTTTCTTTTTTTTTTTAAAGTTGAACTACTTGTCCTTTTTTTTTAAAAAAAAAGAAGAAAAAAATATATATTATTAATAAACGAGGGCTTTTTATTTTGTTACTTACAAATCTTTCCCCGTACGTTTTTTTTTTTTTTTTTTTTTGTGATTGTGCCACTCTTTCGATTTCTCTCTGTCGTTCTCTGGCGGTAAAACCCTTTTCAAAAAAACAAAAACAGAACGATGAGAAAGTGTGTGAGAAAGAATGTCTCACCAAATATTTATATATTTTTTATATTTGTATTTCTATGCCAAAGAGACAAGAGGGCGCTGATGTGTTTAGAAAAGAACAAATTGCTATTTATTGCTGTTGTTGTTTTTCTCACTTTATTATTTTCACTAAGTTGCATTGACAAAACGGCCCGGACACGTTATTATTATTATTATTATTATTATTATTATTATATATATATATATATGTATATTTTGATTTATTGTTTTATAATGTGTGGAGTTCTGGTGGTTTCGGTGGAATGTGTTTTTGGTTCAGTCATTGCCTCTACGGTCTCTGGAGCCCTTTTCGTCCAATTCCACCACGCTCGCACAATATACATTTTGTGTTTATTTCTTCTGTGACATAATATTTTCTTTTCTTTATTTTTTTTTTTTTGTATCGAATTGGATTTATTTGCAGTGTTTCTGTTACCGCACACTTGGCTCCAAAATTTCCATTTAATTGTTATCCTTTACTTCAAGAAAAAGAAGAAAAAGATAGTAATCATTAGTAAAAAAAATGTCTTTTTGTGGTAACCTGTACGATATATATATATATATATATATATATATATATATATATATAAGAACTAAAGAAAAATAAAAAGAAAACGTTGATTAAGTGAAACGCGAATTCAATTGATTTTATATATATTTTTTAAAAAAAAATTTTAATTTATGTATTATTATTATTATTATCACTTAAAACTGTATTTATATAAGTTTTCTTCGTTTTTCTTCTTCTTCTCTCTCACTTTGCCTTTGTTAATGAAGTAGGAGAAAGTGCGTTTTGTTTTTTTTTGAAACGAAGAAATAGAAGGAAGCAGACAGAGAAAGTAGACCTAGTTTAACTATTTATATTTATATATATTTATATTTATATAAACTTCTACAATCTTAGGCTTCTAAGCAAAAAAAAAAAAACAACAACAACAACAACAAAAAAATTACAACAACAAAAAAAAAAAGAAATAATCAGAAAAAGGAAAAAAAAAAAGCTAAGGTGAACCATGGGGGCTGCGCCATCGAAAGAGGTGAGTACGCTCTACTCGTACTTCAGGGGAACGTATGAAATTGGACTCATTCCTCTCACGAAAAAGTTTTTTGGTCATCCCGCCGCTGACGACGCCTCAGCCGATGGCTTGCCGGCGCACGCTATGGCCACGGCGGAATTACGTCGACAGTTTGTGTTGATGCGCCGCGACCCGGCCATCGTCTACGCGAACGCGCGAGAGAAAGTGGTGACGTCCTGGTCGGAGTTGCTTTCCAATCCATTTACAGAAAAAGATCTGGACACCTTTTTGGATTTGGTAGAAAAAGATCTGTACGCTACTGACGCAGACATGGTGGCAGATGTAGACCGGGCAATTATACCTGTGCCGTGTGCATTATGTTTGGCTTGTAAAGATGGTCAGGAGCGTCCGGGTTGTTTTCTTTGGCATGGACGAAGTATTGTCGTTATTGGTTACTTTGGCTGTATGAGTGAGGCTCTCCGAAAGGCATTCAAGATTACTAAAGGAAAATGTACTGCTACGAATCCAAGTGAGAGTGGCAGTAATGCTTCTATGGCTAATGATGATCATGAACCGCATTTGGATTCCTCAGATGCGAATGGTGTGCGCTTGTTTATGAATGCCGCCGTACTTGCTTCTGCGGGGGACCGAACATTGGAACGTGTATTGGTTTTGGCATCTGTGATGCTGCGAAATCAATACTTGGAGGCGGCTCTCCGTGTTGCGGACTCTTTTCAGCACTCTGCAGAACATCCAACAGATGTAACTTATTTAAAAGTCAGCAACCTTTTAAACAAAGTATGCATCGGTTCTTCACATGATTCGGATTGCACACCAATGACTGAATCTCAAGTGCAGGGCAGTGTTGCCATTGTAGCTCAGGCTAAACAAGAAGCACTTCGAGCGTTTGAACGGAGAATACGTCACATCACAGTCAGTGTTGAAACAGCCGTGGACAATTACTCTTCTTTGAAATCGTTGACGGAGAATGTCGCCTTTTTACAGTGTCAAACGGATGTGGATCCAAACCTTTGCCTTGTGAAGCTCCCAAATGATATGTGCACTGCTTCTAAGTCTGCAGAGTCTGGTGAAGAGGTTACTCCCGGGATTCATGCTTCTCTCTTAAATGATCAATGCGAAGGAGACGAGCACGCCTGTTTAACTGACGCGCATGTATCCCAGACGTCTTGCTTCACTCAAGCACTGGATTTTGATGTGGATTTAAAGGAAGAAAGCCACAATGAAAACGGCCCTTCTTCTGTAGCAGCTGCTTCTATAGTGACTCCTATTGGAGGCAATGCCGTCGCCGCCGCTGAGATCACAAACGATACGATACATGGTCAGCTTGCCACAGATGAGATGTGTCAACTCTTTATTCAGCACAAAAAAGCGGATGGAGAGAAGCAACACATAGGAAAGGAGATGGCTGTTGAGCTCGTCCGATTTCGTTTTGAGTCCCAATATGTTGCACAGGCAACCATGTGGGCATCTAGTCTTCTTACGGCTCCTCTTAGAATTGCTGGGGGATCGTGGGTACAGTACAAACTTAAGGATGAAAGTGAAGAGCTCCGCCAAACTCTACATGAAAAAGATTCGATTGTTGCTCGTTGGCGTGATGAATGTAAGGAACTGGCGTCTAGGTACATGGGAAGTGCAACAGAGGCTCTTCTTCGGCATGTGAAACGACTTCAGGAAGAAGTAGAGCGGGCTCGTGCACTTCCCCAAGGCTCATGGACCGAAGAAAAACTTATCTGTACCCGAGAGGGTCGCACCTGTGCTCTGCATCATACCTCCTTTGGTACCATGCTTGTCGGCATACGAAGTCGAAAAGAAAATGAAGAAGCCAAAAAACAAGAAAAGAAAAAACGTCTTTTAAGAGAAGGTATGCCTCCGTGTGAAGAAGGCGGAGGCTCTTCCCAATTTGTGGACGGGCGTGAGAATGTTGCACTCTCCAACCCTACCAGGAGCAACAGGTCCAACTCGGACTCCAACATCTCGCACACACTGGTGCCGATGCCCAGCGGGGTCTACCAGCCACAGGTCGGGCCCACCGCCTTTTTCCCCGCGGCGAATAACTTTGTGCCGCCCCCACAGTCGCTCCCGCCGCCCCCGCCGTTTCCGTTCTTTCCGGCCACTGCGACCCCGGCGAACCCGTTGGGAGTGCCAACCGCCCCCGTGATCAATTCAACTTTTTCCGCCGCGAATGAGGAGAGTGGCAGTGGGAATCGAACAAACACAAGTGCCCCACCAGTGTACATTGCGCCGCCGTCCTTTGCAATGACACCCACAGGAACTTCTACAGGTGCACCTATGCAGACTATTTATAATGCCCCCAATGGAGTTTATGCAAATGAAACCACGACCGTTGCACCGCCCATGCTTCCAATGCAGTCCAGTGCAACTGTACAGACGTTGCCATTTCCATACACAATGGTAAGCCAATCTGCAACTCCTGCCAATGCGTTTGTTGCAGCCACCCGTCCAGCTGCCCCTGTACAACAGCCTCAGCAGCAGCAGCAGCAGCAGCAACAACAACAAGTGGTCTTTATGCAAGAAACAACTGGTCCAGGAGGGGTCCCATTACTTGTCCCTGTGACTGCTGCGCCACAACGGCCTTCTGTTATGCCTTCGTATGGTTTTCCAGTGGGGACAGGTGTAGAACAACAGGTTATGATGTCTGCGGCGCCCTCGGCCACGCAGCCCATCAATGCTGCGGTTCCACAAAGTACTGTATGGAATCCTCCCTTGGCCAACGGTGCCATAGCGGGAAATG
Source organism: Trypanosoma boissoni (assembly GCA_030849725.1). Taxonomy (NCBI): domain Eukaryota; phylum Euglenozoa; class Kinetoplastea; order Trypanosomatida; family Trypanosomatidae; genus Trypanosoma; species Trypanosoma boissoni. The sequence goes on along the minus strand of JASANW010001423.1, from coordinate 102,882 downwards.
GTCAGCCGAACTACGTTTACTACTTCCCACGATAATAATGTATTCCTGAAGCTGATTTATGGAGAGAGATTGACTACAATGTCCTTTTTCGGTCTCCGTAGATTTTGGAAATAGTTTTTTTTTTGTTTTTGTTTTGTTTTTATTCTTGGGAAGAGGGGCTTCAATGAGAATTAGTTCTTTTGTAAGTATCCCAAGAGAAGACAGTAAGAATAAGAGAAATGAAGGCCCTCGTTTTTGTTTTTGTTTTTACCATTATTATATCAAAGATAGTCTGCACTCAAAATAATTAATATGGGCAAAAAAAAAATAGCAGATGGAGAATAAACTCGGAAATATATGTATGCAATATCTTTTAAAAAAAAAAAACCTTATTTACTTTATATACACACGTATATATATATATATATATATATATATATATATATAAGCGTTGGGTCCGTTTTATTCGGAAGCTGCTGCGACTGCTGCAGTGGATATGAAAACATTGGGTAAATAGAGTGTGAGGGATGTGGGAGGGGGCGCAGTGCCACACATACGTCAAACACGTATTTCATGCATCGTGTGTACTTGTTGCTACTCCCATTTTTTTTTTTTCCTTTTTATTTCGTATTGTTATGCAACTGTACTGGCATGGAGTGACAAATTCCCATGTCTGAAATACTGTAAATAGTAAAGAACACAGAAGCAGAAAGTCCTCTTGCGTATGAACAGGTAAAACCGAAAGTAAACAAACAAACAAACAAAAAAGGCAATTGAGGTTAAAGAAAGAAAAGAAAAAAAAATTAATGATTAAAGTTGAACAATATTTGTACTTCCTTAGAAAATCTTGAAAAAAAAAAGAAAAAAGAATTATTTTAAGATGTGCAAAACAAATGGTAAACAGTAGAGAGAGAGAGAGAGAGAGAGAAAAAAAATAATAAAGCAAAGGCACCTGTGGGTGCCTGGAGAAAATGCATAAAAACAGGACACGAGGAGCGAAGAAGAGAGGAAGAGTCCCCCGAAAGCACTGAATGAAAGTAAAAGGAAAAGAAAAAAAGAAATTAATATGTCTTTCAAAACACCTGTGGAGGATTCTTCTCTCTTTCTTTCACTCACTCACTCTTTTTTTTTTTTTTTTTTTACTTTTCCCCTGTCCATTGGGTCTGGGAAGCGCCTCACGTGCTTTTCATTTAGTGTATTACTATCATTATTATTAATTTTTGAATTGATTTCTCTACCCTTCTATTGCTTCGTACACGCGTGCGTACTTGTTTGTTCCAATTTTATTTTCTCTTTTGATCCCTCTATTTTATTGTTTTCATCTTTTAACGCACAGGCTCCAAAGTGTTGCCTTTGTTGTTGTTTTTGTTTCCAGATGCCACCTGCTTCGCTTGGAATGAAGGTATCTGACACTTCCCCGTGTGATGTTTAGTTTTTTTTGTTTTTGTGTTGTTTTGTTTTTTCTCTTTTTTTATGAAGAAGAGGGGTTGTGTGTGAAGGTGAAAAAAAAAAAAAAGGCGAAACAGACTCCGACAGATTAAATAGAGCAAAGGAAATAAAACAAAAAATATTTATATCAAATTTTTTGACTTTTTTTTTTTTGTGCGTGTGTGGTTTTCTCTTCTTGCAGCCATTGCAGATAATTGGGATTATATTTATATATATATATTTATATATATGTAATCTCTACGCACATGGATATCTGTTTTTTTTTTTTATATATTGTACTTTTGACTATCGTCTTACATTGACGCTCTTTTATTTGTAATTTGAGAACATAGACAAAAAAAAATTTTTTTTTTTGAATGTCAGAAAGTGAACATGTCACTATTATTGAGATTATATTCATTCTTATTATTGCAATGAACTCTTTATCTAAAGCCGGTGCGAATGAAAATCTTCTCACACACACACACAAAGAGAAAGAGAGAGATAGAGAATTCTTTTCTCTTTGAATGTCTTCTTTTGCTGTGATCCTTTGTGCGCATTCTATAAATGTATGAATTTATATATATATATATATATATATATGTAAATATATATATATATATGATTTGTGCGGTCTTTGTGTTTCAGCGACGCACAGTTTCGGATTCTTTTTAATATTCGAAACAGAACAAACCAAAGATAAAGGAAAAAAAAAAAAAACGTTTCTTGTCTGTGTGCGTGTATGTATGTGTGTGTGTGTGTGAATAGAAGCCAGATGGCTCCACGCTCGAAGGTGGAATAAACGGCCGGCATTTTTTTTTTTTTTGTGTGTGTGTGTTTTTGTGTGTGTGTTTTGTTTTGTTTTGTGAGAGAGAGAGAGAGAGTGTGTGCTGAGCAAAGCGCTTTAAAACTGAGGACTTCAATCGTCTCGGTATTGTTTTGCAGCTCATGCCTGGAGTCCATGTATGCCTTTTTGTTTTGTTTTATTCTTATTACTATTATTATTACTATTACTATTATTATTACTATTATTATTATTATTATATAATATTAGAGGTGAGGACAAATTTAAGAAAGTTAAATGAAGTCCTCTTTCTCTCTGACGTTTTTGGTGTGTTCGTCTCCGTTTTTGTCTTTTTTTTTTTTTTTGAATTATTTTATTTTTACTTTTGAATTTTTGCGAACTTTTTTTTTTTTTTTTTTTGCCTTTGACGGCCCAAAGCGGTTTCCCCGTCGGGTTGTGCCGTTTGCCCCAACACTGTCAGAGGCTCTTGTGTTCCCANTTTGGGAGCGGCGAGGCACACGCAGGGCGCCGCGGGGAAACGGCTGTTGTGCCGCGGAGAGAGGGGCCGTGCGTGGCGGAACTGCGCGCGAGGTCTACCGCAGCCGCAGGCGCTGCGCTTGTCGTGGACGAAAGCTTTGGTGTGTGGCTGCGTAAAGGTACGGCAACAGCTGCGGCGTACTGAATGGGGTTTTTTTTTTTTTTTTTATTTTTTTTATTAAAAAAAAAAAATTTTTTTTTTTTTTTTTTTTTTTTTTTTTTTTTTTTTTTTTTTATGGGGAGGGGAGAAGGCTTACTTTGATCGTGACGTTTTATTTTTATTTTTGTTTTTGTTTTGTTTTTAGATCCGAATTTAAGGCAGTGCGTGGGATAGTGCATTCCACACGCGATCCTGTCCTTAAATACTTATATAATTTACTTTTTTTTTTTTTTTATTTTATTTTATTTTTGTTTTTGCATTTCAAGCATTGCAAATGCTTAAAACGAGAGGGAGGAAGAAAAAGAAAATGAAAAAAAAAGGCAATTTTAAAACATGCCTTCACTATTCCAAAGAAAGCGTCTTATGCGTGATTGAAAAAAAAAAAAAATTTTGATTTTACGAGCAACTGAAAGAAATTTTTTATTATTATTATTATTATTATTGTTTTTTTTTTAAAAAAAAAGGGAGAAAAAAAAAAAAGAGCCCTTTGCGTGGAATCCGCTGAGGGTTTTCTTATTCTTCGTTCTGTGTTGTCCTGCGGTCAACTTTCAAAAATTTTCGGTGGACAAATTAAAAACAAAAACTGAAGTGCTCTTTAATGCATCGAGGGGTCGCGCTTCACATGCATGCATGAGAAAGCGTACGGTATGCTTAAAAGGCTCTGTATTTATAGGAATTTTTTTTTTTTTTTTTTGTTTTTAAATTTATTTATTTTTTTTATATAAAAAAAAAAAAAAGACTTTTACTCAAGAGATTAGAAAGGTTAAAAAGTAGAAATCAATGAATGGAGCGCATTTCTAAAATGGATATATGTACTTTTTTTTCTTAATGAACAAGGTGTTCCTTAATTTCCACTTTTACGTATCAACAGGAAAAAAAAAAAAATAGTAAAAGAAGACTTCTTTTGATACTTTCATCAACTCAATTTTTTATATATATATATAACTTTTTTTTGTTCACAGAAACAAAAACGTCTTTTTTTCTCTCATTCTTTGCCTGTTTTTTGTTATACATATACATATATATGTATATGTATATACTTGTGCATTCGCAATGCACTACACAAAAAAAAAAAAAAAATTATTTGTGGTCCTCTGTATTTATAAAGGAAAAAATAAAGGAATGAATGGGAATAGGACCAGACTGGTGCCCTTTGATTTATAGGATGCTTTTCTCGTTTTCAACTTATTTACTGCCATTATATCATTTTGTTTTTTGTTTTGTTTTTGTCTCTATGAGCAATTTATTATCTCACCATGCACATGAACTCTGTGTATATATATATTATATATATACACCAGAATATTTGTTTTGCAATTGGTTGAATTCGGCATGTCGTTTGAAACGCAGAGTCGTAAGTTTTTTGTTTTGTTTTGTTTTGGAAAGTGACGGTACAAATAAAATAGAGTTGTGGAAATCCGCAAAATATATATATATATATATATAAAACTAAATTTAAACTTCCGGGGAACTTTTCTTTTGCTCACGCAATGGAGCCTCTCTGTATGAAAAGACATCGAACAAAAAAAAAAAAAAACGCTCAGACATGGAAAAGATTTGAGAGGAAAAGTGTCTGAAGAGGTTTAGAGTGAACCGGTTAAGTTTTACGGCAAAAGATTTTAAAACAGAAAAAAAAAAAACGAAAAGAGGAATTTTATCGGTGAAAAAAAAAAAAAGATCATTTTTTTTTTTTTTTTGAAGATGAAGATATGACAAAACTTTTTTTTTTCTTTTTTATATGTGGTGCTTACCTTTACTGTTAGTTAGTTTACCCCGTCCTTCTCCCCATCCTTCTCCCCATCCCCTTCTCTCTCCATTCCCCCTCCTTTTTTTTTTTTTTATACATAACTGCTTAACTGATGAGTTACAAAGAATAATTACATACATACTTATCTGTGTATGCGCAAATATGAAGAGGGTGAATATTGCAAAGAAGAAAAAAAAATTCTTAAGAGATCTTTACCGCAAGCAATTCAATGTGTCGAGGCGGTAATCTACTGGAGGTACTTATATTCCCATCTTATAAAATAAACAAAGTGGGGATACTATTACCTGTTGAATGTACTCTTTATTATTATTAGTTATTATACATATGGCTGCGTGATTGGATTTTGGATTTATTTTTGGTTTTCATCTCTTTTCTTCTTATTTACATATGTGTTTTGTCTTTCTGTATTAGGTAAACAAGGAAAGGACTGAAACGTGGGAGGTGACTGAGGATTATATATATATAAATATATATATATATATATATATAGTTTTTTGCTCTTGTTCTTCTTGACATAATTCGTTGTTGAGGAAAGGAATGCAGGTCCTCTCCAGCGGAATCGAATTCAGCGATGATACATACTTTCATCAACACGGCATTACGGAGTTACTTAAAAAACTAATCCACGACCTCCAGGAGAGCAAACCAACGGATCACATTGCTTTTATCTCTCAGTGGCTCACTCACTTTTCTAGTTCCCCCACGCATACAAACGAAAACTTAGGCGCAGACGAAGTTGTGAATGACGCGAAGACAAAAGGCTCAACGGGATGCAGTAGTGAAGTTGAAAGTGAGGGGACGTTAGGCTTTGCACTATTTACTCCAGTAAAAGAACTTACCTTGGACACACAAATATCCTCGGATAACAATGATCCAACGCCTTACATTCGCTTTGACGATAAAAATAAAAAACAAGTCAATACATCAGGTGATGTAGAGTCTTCCGACGCCGTAGTTGAATCACCCACTAAATTGCAAATGGCGATTGCGTCTAGTTTTCTTGAAAGTCATCCTTCAATGAAGCAGCTTTTGGATGCGGCCCAACGATTGTCCCCTTCTGAGCACGTGGCAGCACTTGTCTTTGTCGAGGGATTGCTTGATAAGAGCCGTAAGGCACTTTCGATATCCCCACATAGCTTCGGAGCTCCTGCTGGAATCAAGGGGACTTCAGGTTTTACAACGAGTATTATGGAAGTCGATTTGTCGAAAGATAGCCAAAGTACTGAAAACATTCATAGGTTTTCTGAAGGTATGAGTTCAACTCAGTGCGAATTCGGTGTCGAAAGCACGATATACCTGCAAGATTTAGTACGGGATGCTTTGGCAATGAGCGTGGTGCCGCGAGGGCCCGGTGCGTTTGAAGAAGAAGGTGAAGGAGAGCCATTCCCCATTAAGGATCTCAGTGCTTCGGTATTGTCATGCCCATCATGTGGTGGTTGTGAAGCTGCTTGCAGGGGTTCACATGTTAGCCAATTAGGCTTAGAAACGCCTTGCCGCCGTACAGTGTCGGGCCATGAAAAACCTGTAGAGTCAAACGAACCTATGGAGTTGGGAGGCGCAGAAGAGAAGCATACGGTTCAATCTGGACTTATACGAAGAGATTTATATGAGGATGAAAGAAATCGTTTGCGATATGCCGTACATCATTATGAGCCATTTGATGGCATGAGTGACACACAGAAAGAAACGTTTATTCGATGCATGGAGCGTATCTGTTTTATAAAAGGACAGGATGTCTGTCTTGATCTTGAACGGACTCCATGGTGTCTCTTTTTCGTGCATTCTGGCTCTATAGCGTTTGAAAAAAATGGTAAACTTTTGAGAGTTTTCACTCCCGGTCATCTTTTTGGTCAAATGGAATTTATGCAAGACACACAACTAAATGGTGTAACTACTATCCGTACGCTAACGGACAAAGCCGTGTTGTATATTATGCTGTATAAGTCCTTTAAGCTTGTGATGGAAAATGAAAATATGGCCCGAGATCAACTTTTCTTGGATCACTTAAGTCAATGTGAATTGTTCTCTATATTATCTACTAGTGAACGCCAAAATTTTTTGAAGGATATGCGGGTTCATTATTTTGAGCAAGGATCTGTTATTCAAAAACGAGGCCACTCGGTAGAATGGCTTTCTCTTGTAATGTCTGGTACGATAAGATTTACAGGAAGAATTCCTGATCTACCGTCACAAGGGACTGCAGAATCATGGATTGAAAGCCTTGGTGAATTAAAGAACAAACGTTGTATTATAAATGATTCAGGTGAAGTCGTTCTGGAGATTGCCAAAGGTCATCTTGTTGGGGACTTTGAATTAGTGCTGAGAAAACCTGCTCATATGGACGCCGTGGCACTGACCCCTGTGGTGGTTGGGAGAATACATGCCACTTTCTTTAAGGCACATTTTGACTCGCATGCGTTGAAAAAAATGGAAAAAGTAATGAGGTGTAGTCAAGAATACACAATTTTGCGGCAGATACCACTAACTGAAGTACTCGAAGACATCATCAGAGCAGAAGAAATTCAAAAGATTCCTCAGTCTAGGCGCTCATCTAACAATAATAATAATAATGATAATCAAGTGCCGAATAATCAAAGTGAACGGCGTTGGAGTCATACTTTTTGCTCTACACGTGCTCCTCCTGCGCCCGAGGGTTTACCAAATTCTCCTGCATTAGTGAACTCTTTTGATGATCCAGAAAACTACCGTCACTTGCGCTCGTCGGGGGAACTTATCTTTTCTGGAAAGCAGAATATCTATCGCTTTCCTGGAATGGCATTGGCTACAGTGAATACAGTCATTATAGCCGTTGTGGCAGATGGGACACTTATTCGTTGGAACACAGTAATTACACGTATAACAGGGTTTGAGCCTCACAGTGTTCTTGGTCATCGTATTTTCTCTATACTTTCAACTGAGACGGCTCGGCGGGTAATGCAGGACCATCTCGCAAATGCGCGCAAATACGCCGGTGATTGGGATGATTACGTTGCGGCTGGATTTTCCACTCCTCAAGTCTATCGCTTTCGTCGGAGCTCTGCTTTATACGATGCAAACCTTTTGTTGAGTGTTGTACCGTCATCTTCAGTGACCTCCGGTGATGTGATGCTTCTCATTGGCCGTGAAGTGGAGAGTAATGCAGCCGCAAGCTACACAGAAGACGCCGTGCGATGGCTTGATGAGGTCTTACGACCGCAGTTAAGTGCCTTTCAGCGGCGGGTAGAGAGTCTTGAAGCGTCAAATTGGGTTCTTACGGTGGAAGATGGGAAAAAATTGCGAGGACATCTTGAGGCGTGTAATCGGTTACTTGAACGTTACTTGCGTCTAGCAAGTCTTAATTTGGAAACCATACATGAGACTTGGAAGCCAGTACGGCTCCGTAATATTATGCAGCACTTCATAAAAGAAACAGCACTCACAATCAGTCGCGCAGGAAACACACTTTCCACCTTTGTCGATGACGAAGTACCACTGGGTGAAGTATTTTTTGATGTAGAGAAAGCCTTGGAAGTTCTTCGACGTGTAATGAATTGCATCAATTATTCTTCTACAGATATACACATAAGTGTAGAGCTTTGTATTGTGCGTAGTGGAGATCCTGTGGCATGCCAAAGACGACCGTCACGCAGTCGGAGTTCCATCCTTCCCCCTCTCGTCTCACCACCAAGATCGCCGCCATCAATCACATCACCAAACGTTACTATGTCCATGTCGCAAACGCACAGCACAATAAGTACGAGTCAACCTATCGCAAATATTGTTTTTACCGAAGATACCATGCGTTTATGTAGTACTTCACAACACTACCAGCTTATCGATGGATACTCTTCTCAACGCCGTATCCGTTTTCTTGTTGTAGATGATGCCGAACTTATTCAGGAAGACGGTGATCTTGGAGAGGCATCGAAGGTATCCACTGAATTAGGAATGTGTCGAAAAGGAGCGCGTAGTCCTATTATTCTTCAACGGGTATTAAAAGAGTGTGAAAGCTTAATAATTGGTATGGGTGGTAGTGTGTCCTTTAATTTATGTGCGACGCCCCCCATATATTTGAATACAGTTTCTGTTGAAATACCTCTTCTCCCTGTCCCTTGGGGCGATGACGATGTTGAAGACTCCAAAGATAATGCCGAAGTGCCAAATGGTAGAACACTCACTGTGGTAGTGGCGGAACGAAATGCAAAAGAACGCAATGCACTATGTCGTCTGATGTGGGCCAGGCGACATGCTGTTGTCCCTGTCACATCGTACCGTGAAGTAATGGCAAAGATTGAAGCAGGTGACCTGGACATTCTTGTTATTGACCCTCTTTTTCTGGATATAACGGATGACGAGAATGCTTCCGTAAAGAAGGAAGATTCTCCGTTTGATGCTCTGCGGAATCGTACGGGACATCTTGTTGTGGTGGTTCACACCAAGGATTTTAGTGATTGGCGCTCACGAAAGTTGGTGGAGCAGTGCCATACGATCCAATTACCTAAGCCTGCTTCAGAGGCCCTTCTGCATGTAGCAATGCATGAGGCCGAACGTGTAGTCACGCGTGCCCGAGAGGATGAAGAACAAATTGCGTTACTACGAACAGCCTTTTCTAAATTTCAAAGTGATAGACATAAAGTCGGACAGCTCATTGGAAAAGGAGCCTTTGGTGATGTCTATGAAGTTGAGGATCGTCTTACAGGTGGAAAAATGGCTATGAAATCTATGAGTATTAAAGATGGTGTTCTAGTGGATGATGTTGTACAAGAATTGCTTGCCATGACGTCATTGCGACACGAAAACATTATTCATTATTTTTATTGCGAAAAAGAAAGTACCACACAGTTGCGTCTTTTTATGGAACTCGCCTCTGGGGGCACACTACAGTACAAGATCCGCTGTGCCGGTGGACCTCTTCCTCGAGAGGACATTGTACGAAACCTGCAAGACCTCTGTCGTGGTCTCGCGTATGTGCACTCCAAAAACTATGTTCACGGTGACATAAAGACCGCCAATGCTCTTATTGATCATTATGGTCGTACCAAAATTGGTGACTTTGGAACAGCAAAACGACTCAAAAAGACTACAGATGAGCTTTACGTCATTGTGGGCAGTCCACAGTATATGGCGCCAGAGGTCATTAACGCGGACCCTGCGCAGGGCCGTGGGTACAATCAGAAGGCTGATATCTGGTCATTAGGTTGTGTCGCTATGGAGCTGGCAACTGGAAACTCACCGTTTTCATTTCTAGACTGTACTCATGGTATGGGTATCTTTTTTTACTTGAGCAACCTCACTGAGAGCCCCGAGATTCCTCCGCTGAAGAACGGTGACCCACTTATCTACGATTTCATTCAATCGTGCCTTACTGTGGATCCAAGTAAACGCCCCACAGCATGTGAGCTTCTGCATCACGAACTTTTAGTGGCGGAGTCTGCAGAACGCAAAGAGCAGCTCTACAGGCACGCTGAACTTATGCAAACTTTGGATTTCTATGGTGCTATCAATCAAAGTGATGGTAGAGTGGATGTCGATGAGGAAGAATACGAGCATAGAGAAGTGGAGGGCATCTTTGCAAGTGGTGTCCCTCATAAAATCCTGAGCACGGATTTAGAGGCAAAAAGTAAAAGTGCTGCAAATGCAGAGGAAGAGGAAAAGGAAGGAGAAGGCGCAGAAGATGAGGAAAGAATTTGGACGCGCGTGACGAAGCAACGTGATTTTTTTTCATCCTCATCATCGTCCTCATCATCTTACTCGACATGAAGAAATACTTTCTCTGCAATGATGTGCATCACGCTTTGGAATGGTTTTGCTTCGGTTACTTCTCTTTTCTTTTTATGGTTGCACTACAAAAGTAAAAAAAAAAAAAAAAATGTTTGTCTTTTTCTTCTTTGTTTTTTTAATAATGCTTGCTCGTGTTTATAATAGCACGATCGTTCTCGTATATTGTGTTGTCGTTCGAGAATTGTGTGTGTTTGTGCATCTCGATGAGAATAAAAACTGAGGCGCCACAGGAGATGAACATATATACAATCGTATTGATATTTATATACAAACAGGAAGCAAAAGACAATTGCTTATGGTCAGTTATTGCTGTTTATTCCGTGGAAGGTTTGACTAACTTTGGCCGGGAAAAATAACTATGATAATGTTTGGGTTAAATACGATTACAAGAAAATCACGCAGAAAAAAAAAATAGTTTATGTAGTGCATTTTAGTTTTACACTTTGATGATAATAAAATCCATAATTAAAAACAAGCTAAAAAAAAAAAAAAACGTTATGGAAATCTATTTTTGTTCAGAACGTATAAATAGTGTTTCCTACGTGCGAGTGTTTTTCTTTTTTTTTTTTGTTTTTGTTTTTCTTTTTGTTTGCTTTTAGCCATGCTACCACTTTGAAGTGGTTTAGTTATACTCTTTCACCCCTCTCTTCTTCTTTAAGACATTCTTTTTGCGTGTTTATTTGAATGTCTTGTGAGCAACTCACCCGCGAAGTCTACTTGAAAGACTTTGTTTTTGTTTATCTTTGGTTATTATTATTATTATTATTATACTTGAGTGGGGTATGGCTTATGATTCAGAATTCCAGTACGTTTTTCTTCAGAATTATAAGACATCAATAAATTGCAAGCAATTCCTTTTTTTTTTTTTTTTTGAGTTCTTTTTTTTTGGGGGGGGATGCATGAGACCAAACAATAGTAGAGGGGAAAAAAAAAAAAATATATATATATATATATATAAAGGGAAGAAAAAAGCGCTATATCTGTGCAAAAATGCGATACATAAAGTTAATTAAAATTTGGAAGAAGAAGAAAAAAAAAAAATACACTTTGCGGGAAAAAAAAAAAGTAAAGTTCAAATTTGCGCCTTCCATTTTATGCTCATTTTGTGGAGTGTGCTTGCCCCTTATCATTTAATTGCTGCTGTTGATGTGCTTTTGCAAACAGTAAGCAGCAGTGAAAGGAGCAGCGACCACAACAAAAAGCAAAAGAAAGAATTTAAAATACAAAGAGCATCCAAATATCTTTGTTACTTTGATTCCGCTCTACTCTTTTTTTTTTTTTTTTTTGTCTGTGTGTGTGTGTCTGTTGTTGTTTACGTTGATGTTCTGAGAGTTTTAATTATTTTTTTTTTTTATGTTTTGTTTGTTTGATACTTTGTTTTTTTATATACATATAAAGAAAAAAGCAAAAAAAAAAAAAAAAAGGAACAGAACTGAACTGCAAATGGAGGAGCGAGAGCTCATTACCTTAGCGCTTGGCAACTACGCCACACTTGTGGCCTCCCAGTGGGCAAACGGGACCACTCGCTATGACACGTCGCGCCGCACACTTTACTCCGAGCGGCGCCGGGATCGGGTGAGGGGCGGGGACTGTGCCGCACAGCGCGCGGGCACTGCCGCGCGGGTCCCAAGACTTGTGCTCCTGGACGCACCGCACGCCACGCGGCTGAGGAGTGTGCGGCATTCGATGGACCTCGAGGACTCCGTGCGGGAAAATGGGGAGAATGATATGGAGAGTGGTAAACAGTGGGAATCGGTTTTGTATTCCACTTCAGAGACTACGGATGATGATGATGATGATGATGAAGAAGTACAGGGGACGCGGGAGTATGATTCACCCGACGCGGGCGCTCTTATAACAGAAAGGGGAGAAAACGATGCGTATACGAGTCGTTCAATAAAGAAGAAAATGTTCACACAACAGGACGATCTTGTTCCGTGGTGGCGCTACATCAGCAGTGGAGTGTGCGACGACAGTGTGCACGTTCTCCACCCACTCCATCGCGATGGTGGCGCGGCTGGTGATTGTTCGTTGCTTCACAGCTTTGGTTATGGTCAGACACAAATGCGTCCTATGCAGAATAGTGACGTTTCGGGTTTTTTGGAAAGTGCTCGTCGGCAGTTGGAAGAAGCCGATGGGATTCAGGGGTTTCAGTACTTTCTTGACGCAGACTCTGCCTTTGGTGGGGTCACGTGCAATGTCATGGAGGAAATTTGGGAGGATGCTGGTCGGAAAGTCCCTGTTGCACTCTTCGCGTGCTTTCAGCCTCTTCCTGCAGAGGTACTGGCGCAAGATAGCGATGTGGACTTTGCCGAAAGGCGCAAAGATGAATTATTCTTAAATCGTCTCTTGTGCACAACGCAATTAACGCGAAATGATAGCGCGGCATACATTCCACTGGAGCTTGCGCAGTGGCAAGACTCTTTTCCCGATGCCACGTGGCTTGAGAACGATGCGGCAACAGCGCAGCTGGTTGCAGCTGTGGCAGATAGTGCACTTTACGGTATACGCGATGATGGCCTCTTGCGTCGCGCCGCTCACACGACACATCAAAGTCGCCCGTCGTTTTATCTGCATGACTGGATCGCGACTGTACGGCCGACGCCCAGCATGCGTGTATCCACCGCACACGCAGCTATTCCTTTGCAAGTGCACCACACGGAAGGACGCAAGGACCTTTGGGATCTTCTGCAGCGCTACCCACTCATGCCTGGCCCAGACAATCACTGCGGAACGTCCCGGTTTGTGCCGCTCACACATAAAGTACGTTTCGGGGCGGAGAATGAGGCGGGGCGGGTTTTGGGACACGCAGTGACGCTGCGCGGTGGAGGAGTTTTACCGGACGTGACATATCCACGAAGCGAGGCGCTGTTGCGCTATGGTCTCCCACTCTCTACGGAAAATTATTTGCCTTTGGTGACGAGCAATAGTTATCCCATCTCATCGACTTTTCCAGTGGATTTTGTGCTCCCGAATGCGTTGATGGGGGCTGTGGAGGGAATAGATGTGGCGACGCACGTGGCGTCGACGTACGGCTCTGCGCCAATGCTGCGAGAAATAGTGACAGATGGACAGCGCGTCTTGCGCCGCCGAAGACATTTGTACGAGGCGGCGTATGGTATGGAGAACGATGAGTGGTGCGAGGTCCTCGAGGAGGCTATGCAAATGCGCGATGACTACGATCATGAGGGGAATGATGAGGAGGGCGAGTTAACGGTTTAGAAGAGGAGTAAGAGAAGAGGAAAGATGAAAACACTGGCACATATGCACTCTTTTCTTGTGAGGCTTAGGTATGCATGTTCGCTTCTTCAGTTGTCTCCTTGTTGGTTTTATTCGATATATAAATATGAATTTCCTGCATTGAACACAAATATATATATATATATATATATAATTATAAATAAATAATCTTTTGCCTGTATTCAATATATTTACATATATATAGAGTGAGAGAGTCGGAGGGAAATGCATTGGTCAGAGTGGGTGAATTACTTTCTTGGCCATGTTTGAAAAATAAGAGCATTTTTTTTTTTTTTGGTAGGATTGGTATAGGGTCTTACTGTTACATTATGAAATAGTTCACTATCTTTCCCCCCCCCCCTCTTTTCACTCACATACACACACTCCCTTTCTTTCCCGCTTCCCAGAGATAAATGGATCCGGACAATGACACCACTCAACACCTTCATGAATCCCAGCAGCGGCGAAACGAAAAGCTGTCACGCGCAGCTGCCATTACTTCTTTTATTCGCCCGCCACCAGTGCGCACTCTCCCGCACGATTCTCCCGTGTGGCGCGACGACACAACGCAGCGCAGTGCCGTGGCCGACACTGAAGTCACACTCAGCGTAAGTCCCTTTCCTTGCCGGCCTGCTACAATTGTGTTTTTGCCTTTCGACCGCCCGTGGGACGGGGACCCGCAGAGTGACAATCTCCGCGCGTATGTGGAACCTGCGCCACTGCCTTCGTCGCTTGTTCCATTTCACGCGGGGGCTCGTCGTGCTGTTCCGCGCGATGGCCTATACGCCACACTGCGTTTTACAATGCCAAAAGGTGCTGTGCGCTTTTCGCCTATTCTCGCCGCGCTTGAACGTGCCGGGTTTGTGGAGGAAAAGAGTCTTCTCGCGGCCACGTGGTCTGTGAAGTGGTGCAAGCACCCGACACGGAGTGATTTTGTGCGGCTTCGCGCTCACCAGCGCATCAATCACTTTCCTGGAACTTGGCGTCTTGGGAAAAAGGACGCGCTGCATCAGCACTTAGTTGCTGCGCGAGAAAAGTGGCAACAAAATGGAAACAATACATTTGGAGATATATTTCCAGAAGGTTGGGTGCTGCCGGAGGATGAAGAGGCTTTTCGATCCGTTTTGCTTCAACCAGAGGAGTGGGGTAATATCTTTATTGTAAAACCCACCACATGCGCATGTGGAAATGGCATTTATCTTTTCACTGCTCACAAACAGCAGGAGTTGCCTCGGATAGTGTCACCTGCGGAGGGAGAAGAAACACAACGCGGACCCGGTAGACTTGTAGTCCAGCGGTACGTGAAGGATCCGCTTCGTATCGAGGGATTTAAGTTTGACTTGCGCATTTATGTTGTGGTGACGTCGTATCGGCCACTGCGCGCGTATATGTACGAAGAGGGACTTGTGCGATTTGCTACAACGCCGTACCCGACAAACACCAATGACTGCGATGAGCTCTTTACCGAAGCGACTGCACTGACGGCACACTTAACAAACTTTACACTAAACAAAAAGTCAGAGGATTTTGTTTCCCCGTGCAGCAACGGTACTTCTGGACAAGACAGCAATGGGCCACTTGCGTCGAAGTGGACCTTTGGGACTCTTCGCGAGCACTTTCTTGAACGGGGTTTAGATTGGTCCTCCACAATGCAAAAGGTTCACGATCTGCTCGTTCAGGTACTTCTCGCCGTGGAGCCGCAAGTGGCGGCGGAATTGGACACATTGCAGCAGCGCTCCGCAGACGGAACGTTTGCGCCTGCTGTGCGTATTGGTTCGCATTGCTTCGAAGTGTACGGCGCGGATGTGTTGCTGCGTGACGCCTTGGACCAGACACACGGCGTAGCGCCGCCAGTGTTGATGGAAATGAATGTTATGCCATCACTCAGTACGCACTACTCCCCACTTGACCAGTGCGTGAAGGGAAATCTCGTCGCGGACACACTGACCCTCGCCGGAGTCACTCCTCTTGGCGCACACAAGAAAAAAGTTCGAGTCGAAAATACTTCTTACGGTCACCCTTTTTTGGATGCGCTTACAGACGCTGTGGAGCTTGAGGCATGTCTCACTGCTGAAGAGGAGTTTGAGCGGCGAACGCACTTTCACCGACTTTGCCCTACAGCCGAATCGTACGAGCGGTTCAAGCCACTTTTTGAGAATGGGGAAAACGAATTAGAAGAGCCAAGGCGCTCATTGAATGAAGTGCTGAGTGCATGGGAAAAGGCGAAGCGCAACTGCCCGCCAACATGGGCTCATGGCACAGCATAGAGAACTATTTTTATTCCTATTGCGGTAATCCCTCCGTTTCCTTCACTTGGAGAGTCCAAATATTCACGGAAGAGTGTCAAGGAATTGAAGAAGTCTTGGGTGGAGATGAAAAGTAATGCATGGCTTTTAAAGAAAGGCCATATTTGTTCCTCATCCTTCCTATTTTTATACTTCTGATTGTATATATATATATATATATATATGTGTGTGTGTGTGTGTAGTTTTTTTTTTTTTTACCTTCTTCTCATTTCCTTGATGCTCTCCCATTAAAAATAAGTATTTCTGTCGTACAATAAAAAAAAAAAAAAGGAGAAGAGGAAGAAAAGGGCAAAGCCGACGTACAAAGCGAGCAAAGAACCAGAAAAAAAAAAAAGGAATAATAAGAGAAGCAGGACAAACATTCTATGTCACATACATTCATAGTTACTTCAGTTCCTACCGACGAGGACACGCGTACAAATCATCTCTATCTAAGCCCCCGCGATGCGAGGAACTATGTAGAGGACTCTAAAATTGTTCTTATCAATGATTTTCCTTTTACCATATCGGCGCATTCTGCTCTTGCAGAGGGGCGGATTGCGATGAACAGTATTCAGCGGCGGCTTTTGGGGCTCTCAACAACAGCCGGGAGTGCTGTTACACTACAGAAACCACCGCAGCGTCTACCAGCCATCATGTCTCTTCATGTGAAGATTGAATATATAATCGCCTCCAAAAAGGGCGGGACGGTTGACTGTGAGAACTTTATTCGGTACTTTCTCACACAATTTAATGGACAGTGCTTTCGAGAGACACAAATGTTAGCTGTTGTTCCTGATTCAGGCGTGCGGCTTATTGGAACAGTCACGCAGATGAATCTGGAAAGCGAGGGTTCCATGGGAGTTCTTACCAACTCATCTGTTGTTATCGTTTTTCCATCAGAAAAAAGTGAGATCTCGCTGAGCAATGTCCCTGACACCCAGCTGGATGCCCAACAACCACAACTAATGCAAAACTTTAACTTGGAGAGCCTTGGTATAGGTGGTCTACGGAACGAATTTGCACAGGTTTTTCGTCGTGCATTTGCAAGTCGTATTTTCCCCCCATCTTATGTGAAGAAGCTCGGCGTGAAACATGTGAAGGGTGTCCTTTTGTTTGGCCCGCCTGGAACTGGTAAAACTCTGATTGCGCGGAAAATTGGTGAAATTCTTAATTGTCGCCCACCTAAGATAGTAAATGGGCCAGAAGTTTTCAATAAGTTTGTTGGTGGAACGGAGGAGAATGTGCGAAAATTATTTGCTGAGGCTGAAAGTGAATATATTGCAAAAGGTGATCAATCACAAGTTCATCTTATTATATTTGATGAATTTGATGCTATATGCAAGCAACGAGGTGCTGTGCGTGACTCAACAGGTGTCAGTGACAATGTTGTCAATCAACTCCTTTCTAAAATTGACGGTGTGAATTCACTGAACAATGTTCTTCTTATAGGCATGACGAACCGACTCGATCTCATTGATGAAGCCATTTTACGACCAGGCCGTTTTGAAGTCCATGTGGAGATAGGTTTACCCAGTGAGAGTGGACGAGAGGAGATTTTCCGTATACACACTCATGGCATGCGTGAAAATGGTGTCTTGGGTAAGGATGTGGATCTCGTCGAATTTTCCAGACTGACAAAAAATTATTCAGGTGCTGAAATTGAAGGTGTTGTGCGTTCTGCCACTTCATGTGCTTTTAACCGCCACATTGATCTTGATCGGCCAACAGAAATTACAAACGCCAAGGATGTCTTTGTCACGCGGCATGACTTCCTCATGGCTATTGATGAAGTGACGCCAGCCTTTGGTCAAGCCAAGGAGGAGTGTGAGAATCTCAAGCGTGGTGGTATCATTCACTATGGCCGTCCATGGGAAGTTGTCGAAACCCGTTGCACGCGATGTGTGGAACAACTCAAAAGTGACGGAAAGCGCATTCATTCTCTTGCCGTACTTATCGAAGGCCTTCCAGGTTCAGGAAAGTCCGCCGTCTGTGCATACCTCGCAGAAAAAGCAGAGTTCCCATATCTAAAGGTGGTTTCAAGCGAGGACATGGTAGGTTACGGGGAAATGCAAAAGGTAAACATCTTACGTAAAGCCTTTGAGGATGCATACAAATCCCCTGCAAGTGTTATCATTCTTGATGATCTTGAGCGTATCATGGAGTTTTCGCATCTTGGGGGTCGCTACAGCAACGCTATTCTACAGGCTCTTTTGGTGCTTATCAAACGCCCTCCACCGGAAGGAAAGAAACTTCTTGTCATTGGTACCACAGCGCTGTATGATATCCTTGACAGTCTTGAGGTTGTCTCGTGTTTTTCAGTCAAGTTACAGATACCGACGGTACCCGCTCAGGCTCTTGGAAATATTGCGAATGAACTTCATTTAACTTTTGCAACACCGATGGAAGAGGAGAAGTGTGTAGAGTTATTTCCTCCATTAATGCCAATCAAGCAGTTGATGCTCGTGCTTGAAATGGCTGCAGAGCATGGCACAGAGGGAAAGCCGGTCATCTCTGCCATGTCCTTTGCACAGGCACTGGAGTCTGTTGGATTGCATGCAAACTAAGTACAAGAGGTTGAATAATAATAAAAAAAAAAAAGAGAGAATGAATTAAAAGACAGTGAGGAATAGTAAAAAGTAAGATACGATTTCTGTAGACTTGTTCTTCTTTGTTTTCTATTTTTTTTTTATATGTATGTGACCAGGAGGTGAGAGATGTTTCGGCAGCCATTCGGCTTTATATATATATTTATATTTATATATAAGCACAGCACCGAAATGGAGTATAGCTTGGGTTTGTTTGTTTTTTGTTGTGTATGTGTGTTTTAACGCCTGTTTTTTGCTCATATGATTTTATTATATTATTGAGTATTTTGAATCACATACCGCGCGTGGTGCGATAGAAAGAGTTCTTATTGAAGCATTGATACATTTATGAAGCAAAGCATATGCGATGTGTGTGCATCTGTATTTCTCCTTTGTAGTTGGCAAAAAAAAAACTTTTATCACTTGTTATCCCTTATATATTTCCTTTGCGTTACGTTATATGTATATATATATATATATATATATATATATATACATCCTTACCCCTCTCTAGCTGTATTATACTACTATTTGTTTACTTCTTAGGGTTCTGCAGCGTGAATTCAGTTACATTGACAGTTGATACACTGAAGCCCAGAGCTCTTTACTTTTCACTTTTGCTTTATCTTTATATATATATATATTTAAAAGGCGTTACACACGGTTTGAGCTTATGCCACACTCAAGTAGTGCGATTACATTGACGTACGAAGTCTCTCCGCGTCCGTTCAGTTATCAGGCGCTCTTTGCGATGCTTCTTGTGGACTCTGCTTCCAAGACTTCATCGCCTGCGATGAAAACAGTGTTTGGTTGGGTAAGCACTCTTTTAGACACAGTAGAAGAAAGACTCGCACGAACGCGTCAGTCAGACTTTGAACGCTTATTCTCGCGTCAGTTGGAAGGCAGCAGCGCCAAAACAGGATCCAGCCGAGTCCTTGTGAGTATCTCCTGCGCCCTCATCTCAGACGCCAGTGCCCACTGTGGGGTTCTTTGGGTTACCCCGCTTGGCATTTACTTTCGCAGTAATGCGGGTTTGGTGAACTCCTTACTTGCCAAACAAGGAGTGATGGAAGGCAGCAGGTTGGATAAGGAAGAGTGGGGCAAGGAGGATTCGACGATAAAGTTGGCATTGCCGTTTAGAGATATTGTTTCTTTTCTCCCATCAGTGGCACTCGCGACCTCGGATGAAAATGTGCCGTTTGTCACTGGGATTCCAAATCTTATAGTTGCCCCAAATGCCTTGCAGGTCTTTACGGTATCCCCGCCACAAATTTATCAATTTGTGTACCTACGTAATGTATCTGTGTCATCTCCTTCTGCGGTTGGCCCGTCAAGTCTTTTGACGCGGCAGGAGTATAATAGTATATGTGCTCTCCCTAAAGATTTGGACGCCGTGACATGTATTGCTCTTTCAGAGCGTCTGTGGGAGGCACGACTCGCTGAACTTCAATTGCCATTGTTACGCGACGGGGTTCGTTACGCAGATCCGCATTAATGCAATGAATTCGTGTGTAATGTGCGGGTGATTCTGCACATGAGTACGTTTGTGTCTATTTGAATACATACATATCCGGCATCATGCTTGGTTTTGTCATGGGGTTCTTCTTTTATTCCATAAAGAAGTTCTTATGAGATAATTTGGGACGCTTATAAACAACTTTTTTTTTCCTCTCTATGTATTTTCTCTATTATCAACGATTGATACTGTGCTGAACTATCCTAGTAGTTCGGTCATAATTGTATTTTCTTTCTTTAAGTTTTTGTATTGTGCCACCATGAAATCTTTCCTAGCTATACGTATAACTAAGAGGTGAACTATTAGCATTTCCTCTCCGTGTCTTTCCCATGGCTTTGTTCTTGTCTTCTATTCTTTGAGATATGATATCCATTGTTTCATGGTGCTTTTTGATATGTTTTTTTTTTTTGTTTTTTTGTTTTGTTTTTAGGTTTTAAGGCGAGTAAGTGAATTTCGCATTACCTCTCCATCCACAAACAAGTTTTATTTGATGATTTACCCGTACGGATAGATTTATTTAGCGTCATACGTTTCAGCCTTAGTGGAGTTCAGAGGTAACTTCACTTGTGATGTGTGCATCAATGCTGGATGAACAAAGAGCATTTTGCTTCAAATCATTTTGACTGATTTATTTTATTTTTTATCTTCTTTTCACCGGCAGGAAAGCTTGACTTTGAAGATTACAGAAAGAGGTTTTGGATTTCCTCATTGACCCATGCCGAACATTGTATTTTTGGAATAATAAACTCTTGTTATTGTTTGTTTGGTTGTTTGTTTTTGGACATTTTTGTTTTGCGGAATCCTGATCGGGTCAATTAAGAGCAAATGTAAAGTTAAAATGTACAATATTGTTTTTTCGTGATTTTTTACACTGCGCATTGCGTGTTGTTTTTTTTTTATTGGAGAATGTGTCTAGTGTGATAATTTTATTTGAAGAGGTAATATCTCCTTTTGGTTATTCTCAGTTTCGCTGTTTATAAACGTGAGAAAAAATTCTTAATGCGTTTTATTTCATATATATATATATATATATATATATATGATCACCCGGTGCTTTTAGTTGAATGTTAATTGTTTTTATTACTTTAAAGCATCAACAAAAAAAAAAAACATTTTAACTACGGTATAGAAATATCTATAACGGTGAATTTCCCTGTTGTGCGGCGCTTATTGGATAAGGAATGGGAATGGATGTCCGAGGCAACAAGAAAAAAAAAATCTGATGTTTGTTATTCCTTGGCCTTTTTTTTACCTTTACATGTTAAATACGATGAGTAGAATACATGGATTATCTTTGAATCTTTTTGCTTCGGTCCTTTATATATTTATATATATATATATATATATATAGATACGTTTTTCTCTTATTGTTTTGATAATCATAGCGCAGGCAAATGAGATCCCTTGTGTCTGGGTTCCGAGCCCTCCTTCCACTGTGCCCAATACGACATGCCTCTCTATCCTCCTCGACTGCTGCGGATCCGCAATACCAGCAACCGGAGCAACAACAAGAGCAGAAGGAACATGGATTCTTTTCAGTCTTCCGTTATGGCCCGCGGAGTCGGGCGGAGTTCGCTGGTCTATGCCTTGGCTGTGCCGTATTCCCAATCTCTGTGGGTCTTATGAATTGGTATGAAGCCAGGAAAGCCGAAAAACTGCAGCCGCCAGAGTTAGGTGTGGAATTTAACTCTTTGCATTCTGTCGCACTTACACCAAAGCATCAGCTTGGCGGACCATTTCGGCTCCGAGAAAGCAAAACAGGTGCTTACATCACCGACAAGGAGATCTTTAGTGACCATTGGACTCTACTGTACTTTGGCTTTTCCAAGTGTGCTGAGATTTGCCCAACGACGCTTCGATTTCTCACCGATGCCTTAAACAAGTGCGATGGGAAGATGACTGGCGATTCCGCAAAGGAAGCGGCAAAACTGCAGATTGTTTTCCTTAGCGTTGATTCTTTCCGTGACACACCGGAAGTGCTAGAAGCTTTTGTCTCCAAATTTGACCCGCGTGTACGAGCACTGAGTGGAACTGTGGATGAGGTTCAAGTCGCGGCAAAGGCTTGGCGAGTCTATTACTCCTCTGTTGAGGAAACGGCGGAGGAGCGAGAAGCACGTGAGGCAAAGGGTATTCCAGAGATTGTCCTCGATGACGACTATCAGTTTGACCACAGTAGTGCGATTTATCTAGTGGGACCTGATGGTAAAATGAAGGATTTTTTCTTTAAAGAAATGGGAATGAATGACATGATCAGCCGGCTAGAAGTGCACTTTGCAGATGTGTATGGATTTAAAGATACACGAGAGGAGCTGCAGAAATAAAATTTTCGATGGGTGGTAACAAAACACATGCACTGTATCGATAGGAAAACAAACGAGCTATAGAAATAAATAAATAAATAACATGAGTGGGGGAAGAAAAAAGATATTGTTAATTTTTTTTCTCACAGAGAGTTACGCTTTTTTTTTGTTTGTTTGTTTGTTTTGTTTTTTATGCTTAAGAACAAGCATCTATGCGGTTAGTGTCATGTTTTCTTATCCATGTCCTCCTTTCTATTGTGAGTGTTTCATTATTATTGTTGTTTTAAATACTCATTCACTTATTATCAGTAGACTGGATTCTTTGGTGTAGACCTCAAAAAACGTTATATGGGTTTGTCTTGTTTTTATGAATTTTTGCTTTGTTTTATTTTCTATTGCTTAGGGGCACTTGGGAAGGAGTGCGTAAATTTAGAATACTAGTCTAATTGTGGTTCCCCATTGTCTCTCTTTTACGCCGGGCACAAAGGAAGTACGAAACAACCAGCGCTTCAAAAGAGATAATATTAAGTGGAATTAAAAGAATAGGACACATACAAACACACACATATATATAGATAGATATAGCTATATATCTATATCTATATATCCACACCTTAATCTTAATTTATCTATTAATACCTCGTGTGGAATTCTTTTTTTTTTTTTTCGTTTGTTTGTTCCTTTGGCGAAGAGCGGGAGGCAATTGTTACATTGGAGTTGAGCTGAAGAGAGAATGAGGCCAAGCCCCCCCTGTCTCCGTCGGCTCATTCTCGGGATGAGTATTGAGGATGCGATGAGTAAATTCGACACTCCAGAGTCCCGTGTTGCCCTGCGCATTGCCCATGAGCGTCACAATAAAGGTCTTTACCACGAACTCGCTCTTGCGCAACGTCAGCGCAATCGCCTCCCAGGCGAGCGGAGATGCCATCTCGTGCGCCATACTAAACCGGGCATCAAGGGATTTCAGGCATACATTAAATCCTGCCCGGAGGATTACGTTGTGCGGGAGATTTGGCGGTCTGACGAAGAAGCTCTGGGAGCCAACGCACTTGCGATCTCACTGGAGGAAGACTCGCCAAACGAATTGCCCGCCGGACCTCTGTCTCTTGAAGGTGAAACTGAAAAGTCAGAAGGTCAGGAAGAAGTCGCAGAGAAGCCACAAAGCACAGCTTCGATGAAAGATATTGCAAAAACGAAGGCGGTTAGCACAAGTGTACCGAGTCATCTTGGTGCGGAGGTGGCCACAGAGGTTTCGATGTATGCAAAGCACCGCGAAATAGTTCTTGTAGAGCTCTCACGTGTCGCAGAGGCGTTAGGCAAGGATGCACGGCAAGCACTGGCAGAGCGGCGCAATAGCGGTGCTCTACTTGCGCTCAGTCAGAGCTCCGTCGTTGACCGTCTCGTCGACAGTGCAAAGGAAGCAAAGGATAAAGGCTACACAAGTCTCTCCTCGTCCTCACATCTCCTTGAGCCACTCCCATTGAGCATGGT
Organism: Trypanosoma boissoni; assembly: GCA_030849725.1. NCBI lineage: Eukaryota > Euglenozoa > Kinetoplastea > Trypanosomatida > Trypanosomatidae > Trypanosoma > Trypanosoma boissoni. Next base: position 79,046 of record JASANW010001423.1, on the reverse strand, counting down.
TGTCTGCAGTAAGAAGGAGAAGGATGTGCTTGAGGCTTTTCGTAGTCCTGTGATGTGCTTTCCCGCAGCGGAGGGACATCTCTCACTCTCATTGGGCATTGCTGGTCGTCTCATTGAATGTAACGAACTCTCGACAGAGTTTCCGTACCACATCGCAAAACACACGGAACCTCAGCTCGACGAGGACGGTCTTCCGCTTCCATCAAGTCGCATGCCCAAAGCTCTTGTGGATGTCTATTTTTCCCCGGAACTCTATGAGTTGCATCAGAGTATTGGTGTTGAAGGGGTTCTCGCTCTACGCCGATTCATTGGCCGTGCGATGCGCGGGCAGCACGACCCACTCCCCGTGTCTCCGTCCGTTCTTCTTGGTATGACGCCAAGCGAGCAGTTGGCGAGTGGCTTTAGCCCTGGGAACAATATCCGGATTCCATGGCAGCAGATTGCCCGCGCAAAGGTCGCAGTCACAACTGGAACAGTACTCCAGGCAACGGAGGAAGGGCCACAGCCGTCGTCCATGCGTGCAGCTGTGCGACTTGTTTGGCGTGCGTGGGGTCATCTTGTAAAGGACTTGCACGTACATGGTGATCTGGATTACCTGCACGTTGCCGTTATTCCACAGATAGAGCAATCTTCAACCACTCAAGTGTCTGAGATTGGGAAGAAAGGGACGGGAGGTGAGGAAGCTCCGGTAGTTGTACGGAATATAGATGATGCAGTGGATGGGCTTATTCGCAATGACACTGCCTTGTGGAAAGGTTATAACCCACGCAAGACGCAATCTCGTGCGTTCTTTGTTCCCTCAGACTTTGTTGTTGTCGAATGTTTACTTGAGAAGAAGGGAATTCCGCATCGCCTCGTCATTGAGGATATTGTGGAGACATTGACCGAACTACAGCGTCAGGGAATGGAAATGCAGCGTCTTGCCATTTCCAACCTGCTAGTTGAGATAAATGATGAGAACTCTAGTGCGGCCTTGCGGCCGGTGCTTTACGCCCCAAAGGTTTCCGTATCGCACGCTGGTGTCATCGATGCGGCGGCGCATAGTTTTCAGCGCATTCGTATTCGTGGGAGCTGTGTGGCGCATGTTGAAGCTCTTGCTCGTGCATTAAGCACAGGCAACCACTTCACTGAACGTGCAGATCTTCCGCAGCTTCCAGGCGAAACGTTGCCGCCAAATCTTTCCTTTTCTTTAACGCACAGTGATGTGCACAGCAACCGCGGTGGTGGCTTGGGGGGATCTGCGAGATCAAATAAGTGTTTGGTGGGCCACCGAGTCTCATCCGGTTATTCGCCGCGGCGAATGGCTAACGGCAAACTTGATGCGTGGCAAACGCTGCGGCCACTGGGACACATGATAGTTGATAAAGACGAACAGGAATTCTGGCGTGAACATTACTATCGTATCTCCGATATTCAATTGATATTTCACGATCGGGTCACGACAGCCGACCCGAGTGATAGAAGTGCGTGGTCTTCACGACTAAAAGAACAACTTCTCATTCTTAGCCAGCGAAACTGTACGCAGCAGCAGAAACTTGAGGAGCAAGAGGGCGATGGAGAAGAAAAATTTACGAAAGACGGTGCAACGAAAAAGAGAGAGAACACAAAGAAACGTACTAAACGTGGAATGGCAGCGGCGGCAGCAAATGCTTCGCTGGATGAGTTTGTCACAAAAATGAGTCCGGCGAAACTTTTTGAGTATCTTTGCGTGGATATGGAAGTGGAGAGCGCATCGTATGACTTCCGCGTTGGTGATAACGATGGATATGCGTACCGCGTGAAACTTCGGCGTATTCCACAGGCCCATTTGCCTCTTGTGAAACCAGCCATGCGATCTCTTGAGGAAAAAGGATTTATCAACTATTTTGGCCCCCAGAGGTTTTCTTCGTATACAAAATACAACATGCATCCTGGACTTCATCTCCTCAAGGGTGAGTTCCGCGCAGCAGCGAGTATCATTGTGCAGCAATTTCATCTCGACGCGGCCATTGCGGCAGAACGACGCCGAGGTGGCTCTGCACTTGTGCTGCCCAAAATGTATCACTCCAAAGGCATGGGTTTTCGACTCCCTGATTTTTCCCGTAGAGCTGGGGGTCGCACTATAGCGGAACACGGCACGGCTATGCAATCTGTTCTGGATAACGCGCTTCAGGCAGCTGATATGCTTGAGGGTGAGGAAATAGAAGAGGGAATCGACACGAATGGTGCAATGTCTGGTGTCACAATGGCGGATGACCCCTGCGCAGAAGCCTTTTTGCGTGTTATTGGGCCTAATGCTTGTGCGATGCTTGTGCATGAATTTCTTGCTTTTGTTTGGAATGACATTGTAAATCAGCGTCTCCAGCGTTACGGAACATTTGCTGTGCTTCCGGGTGATCTGGTGCGGCCCAACCCATTGGCTTCACCTCATTCACCGGAGTTTGGCCGCGTTGCATACGCATCGAAGAAGGACATTGACAAGGGAAAGTATAACTGTTGGGATGTTGTGTTGCCGGTCCCGGGAGCGGGCGTTGAATTACCAGATAACCATACAACCGATCTATACATTGTGACGCTAAAGCGCATGGGTGTTCAATTTAACCCTGAATCACACCAATGGGATTTGTTTTATCCACGCCGTAGCGAGGCCCAGCAAGCACAAGATATGGCGGCAACTGCACTATCAACGACAGCAACAAAAACAACAACAGAGGCAGCGTTGCCTTACCGGCGTTTCCTTTCTTTTTCTTCACTTGTGGAAGAAGAGCTTGGCAGCAGCAATCCGCTTGTAGAGCCCATTGAGGTGGAACCATCCAATGATTCTGCGAAAAACATGCGGAAGGACCTGCGACCGGGCCCAGTTCCAGGCAATCCATTGGGCATTACCATTCGTAGTTTCTACCGACACGCGCTTATCAATCCTTCCCCGACGCTTAAATGGCGTGTGGATGTAAACGAAGCAAGCGACCCGCATCAGCGTTGGGCGTTTAGCATGCAACGTGCCTTTGTGAGTCATAGAGACGGGGACAGAGCCACCGACAAGGCGCTGCTCCAAAGTAACCACAAGGCAGGCACGGCCACGGAGCCTCAGCTGACATGGGGCACGAGTGGCAGTGGACTGACAAAAGTTCCGCCGCGAGGCCGACGGGCTCGATCGCCTTCGCCTCCTTCAAGGCCTTATTGGCTGCAGCAGCGCAGTGACGGGTGCCTGGACCTGTCCTTTGAGCTGCCCTCCTCTGTGTACCCAAGCATGCTACTCCGTGAAGTGACAAAGAGTGATGTGAATAGCCCAGAGATAGTGGACCTTGATCGCCCTGTAGTGGACACACGAGCCAAATCATGGCACGGGATTGCGGCGGATCAACAAGCAACGTACAAACGTTTTCTTGCGCAGAAACGTCAAAAACTTTTTACGAATCCACCGCGTGCTGTGAGCGTGGCGCTGCTGCATCAACACATCTTCCGCAGTAGTGGAATGCGGCGGAGTCTTTTGCCATCAATGCGTGGATACGACAATGTCTCGAAGTAATGGGATTCAGATGGGGACTCTGGAGTGAGCCATCTATTAGTTCTTTGAGACATTCTTTTTTTTTTTTGCTCTGGTGGTTAGATACAATCCTCCTTTTTGTGTGTTTTTGTGCAAAGGGAATTTTGTCAAGTTTGGCTTGTACTTTTCAGTGATTTTTGTTGTTGTTCTTTCATTGTTACCGGTTACAGTTGTTCGTTCTTTTTCTTAACTTAATTGCTGTGAGAAGAGTTTTGTTATTATTATTATTTTAATTTCACCAATTCTTGGAACGGCATAAAACAAAACCAAAAAAAGAAAAAAGTATATACATATATATATATATATATAAGCAGGTGTCAGTGGCATAGAGTGAAAAAGGTGTTTTACATACGTAATTACGAGAATGAAGGAAAGAAGACAAAGCAAAACAAATAAAAAAGGATCATGTGAGTGATTGCACATCTGAATGTGTGTGTGTGTGTGTATAAGCATCTGTTTCACACTGAGGAATTTGATAGAAGAGGGACTAGAAATGGAGGACGTATAGTTTTTTTTTTTTTTGTCGTGTCTCTTTAACTGCTTTCTTTACGTTTTTTTTTTTTTTTTTGAGAATTTGAGAGGACGGGAAAAAGAATGTTATGCAAAAAAAAAAAAATTATATATATACATATATATAATATTATAAAGAGTAGAGAAGTAGAGAGAGCAGAAAAAAAAAAAAAACTACTGATATCTTTGGGTATTGTGCCACGTACCTTTTATTCTGTGTGAACTCGCGTAGTTTTTATTATTACTTATTTATTTAGTTATTTCTTCATACATATGGCATAGACGAGAAGGGGAAACGAGAGAATGTGAGGAGTGAAGTGGAGTGAGTTATATTGCGTACATGCGCTCCTGACTTACGGAATTTTGTGTAGCTTGTACACATATTCTTTACATAGTACTGTATTGATTAAATACTATTTCTGTTTGTTTGTTTGTTTATTCAGTTAACCAGTGGAATTCTATTTTCTTTTGGAGCCTTTTTTAGCTTTCTTTTTGCTTTTCATTTTATTATTATTATTAAAAGCTCCTTCATCACGAGACAAGTTAAAGAAGGATAAGGGAAAATAGGTAGAAACGCGAGAGGATATTAAATTTCTCCTACGTGTTTATTTACTTATTTATTTTCTCTCTCTTTCTCTATTTCTCTCTCTCTCTCTCTCTGTGTGTGTGTGTGTGTATGTGAAGTGATGCAGCGTGATGTGTACGCTTCACTCATTAAGAAGCGCCACAAACCAATGATCCCATTGATGATTCATCAGGTCTCTGGAGATATTACACGAGAAAATATTTTTGATGAAGTGTTTTTGGGATACAAGTTGCGGCGTATTGTGCTCATGACGCACATGGCAGGCACTCCGGCCTCAAAGCCGCGGCTTTCTCGTGACGTTATTGTGCAGGACTTTAAACAGCTCAAGTCCATTCATCAACCACACTTTCACTACAAACTCCTTCCACTGCTTTGTGCGGATTTTGAAACTTTTGCGGCGCTACAAGGTGTGTGCGCAAGTGCCAATTCGCCGTTTACGATTGAGGACCGAAGGGATCCGGGCGGGTTAACGCATCGATTATCCAATGGCTGTGCAGAGCGGCAATCCATTTGTGAATTTTTCGATAAATACATATCTCCAGCAGAGCGTGAAGAGCCGATTTTCTCACGCAGACTGCCTATTAGCTCTGTGGGGTTTGATGGTCTGATGATCGCACGCAATCCCAAGGCACTGCAAAAACAAGCAGCACTCCTCACTTTGCACGAGGCCGCAACAGAGAAGTCTATCACAGAGCGTGGTATTCTGCGAGATTTTTATGCGAGTCCTATTTACACAAAAATAAGTGGTAACTCAGAGATCATGCAGGCGATGCGTCTCGTTCACGAAACAATGCATTTTATGGCAGTGAAGCGACGTGTTGGAGATGAAGGGTCACGCAAGACATTGCTTCATTCGGCAAGTGCAAAGCAAGTGTTCATCTATGAAAAGATTGGAGATGAGTATCACTTTGCTCATCTGTAACTGTTTTTTTTTTGTTGTTGTTGTTTTTGTGGTTAAGGTGGTGGGCAGTGAGGGAAGTTGCTTCTGTATTTCATTTCGCAGAGTAAAAAGTTGTGCTTAATCACATGTACTTAAATATATGCGCACTCCCGCCAACTAACGAGAAAATATATATATATATATGCGCTATATATGTTGTTGCTCGTATTTCTGCATTTTTTTTTTCTCTTTTTTTTTTTTTCTTTTTTTAATTGCTTTTCCCTATCTATGTGTACTCCATTGCATAGGACCTCTTGATAGCGCTGAAGCCCATGGCAGCCACGTGGGACGATTGCCTTGGCAGTGGCGGCTCGTGGCTTCTGCAGCCGCTGCGGCAGCGTTTGGGTTATGCGGACCCGCTGCCCGTGCAACAAGTCGTCGTGCCTACCGTTCGCCACGCACTGCTGAGTGATCTCCCAACAGACATATGCCTTACGGCCCCAACTGGTAGCGGTAAAACGCTTTGTTATCTTTTGCCCATGCTGCGACTTGTGACAGAGTGCAAGAAGGGTGTTGATCACACGCGATTTCGTGCGTTGGTGCTTGTGCCTACCAAAACACTTGGGCAACAAGTGCTACATGAAGTGACGCAACTCACTCGCGGGACATCTATCACTGCGGTTTCACTTTGCGGTGAAACAACAGTAAAGGAAGAGGCAGAGGCGCTTGTACGATGTGTTGTGGATATCTCACAGTGTTCAAATACGAAGGAAGAGCGTGGCCAACGTGCCATGCATGGTTCTCGCTATTACGCTAGATCAGATATTGTGATTGCAACACCACAGCGGCTGTTGCGCCACTTGGATCAAACGGCGGGTCTTTCACTTGTTGATCTTCAACTTCTTGTGATTGACGAAGCGGACCAGGTGCTGGCAGGAAACTTTTCAAACTTTGTGACCAAAGTAGTGGAACGCTTTGAGGAAGAGCAAAGAGCGAGGCTTGAGGAATACTCCGCAGCGGTGAACACCACTTTGGAGGCGCGGGTTCTCAGACAACTGACGTTTCGTTTACATAAAATTCTTTGTTCTGCCACACTTTCATCGCACATTGCCCGCATTTCCGAAGTTCGGCTGCGTAACTGCCGACATTTCACTCTTGACGGTTATGGTACTGATATCCGCCGTGAAGATGAAGGTGAAACCATTGCCGTGGACGCGGAGGCAGCGGCTGGAGGTGCGACGGGTAAACCGGAAAAGTCAAGAAAAACAAAGACCGAAAAGAATGTCCAGTTACCTGTGGAACCTGCCTCAAATGCTGTACGCACCTCCTTCGCATTACCTCCGCGACTGCAAGAGCATGTTATCTTTGTGGAGGACTGGTACCGCCATGCCGTTCTGCTAAAACTTGTGCGAGCCATTTTGGCCGCGCAACATCCCGCAAAGCCGAACCTTGCAAAGGAGCCCGAGGAGTCCGAGGATGAAATGGATGAAAAGGACAGTGCCTGTGAGGAGTCGGGAGAGTTTCGCGTGCTTGGTCGCCGGCCCCGCCCACGTGTGGCGCAGCGCACGGCTTCCTCGTCAACATATCCCCCAAGCATGGACGAGGACGATGCGGGCAGTCGCATTTTGGTCTTTTGCCGCTCTGCCGACGAAGCGCGTGTGATGGGGCACTTTCTTCTTGCCGCCGGTGTCCCAACGGTGGAGTTCACAACACTTGCGTCGGAGAGCGAGCGGCGCCGCGCCTTACTTAAATCATCGCCAACCGCATGTGTTGTTGCGTCTGATGCCTTGATGCGTGGAGTAGATGTCCCAAATATCGGTCATGTCATTATGTATAGCCCACCGGATACACTTTCGCAGTATGTGCATCGCGCGGGACGCACAGCGCGGGCAATGCGGGCTGGTCACTTGCATGTGCTGCTGCAAAAGAATGGGCCAAGTGGGTCACAGGAGGATGGTGAGGTGGCTGCGTTCAAAGGACTTTGCGCTGCGGTGGCACGTAGCCATCCAGTGCAATATGAAAGACACTTCTTTATGTTTGACCGCCCGCCTTCTGAAACGGAGAAGGCCGATGCGACGACACCGAAGGACAAGGCACAAATTCTCATCGACGAGGCAGATGAGCTGCTGAAACAAACTCAGACACGATTAATGGGCCACTGGTCTTCGGCATTGGAAAGTGTGGAGGACCAGTCCGCGCAGAAGAAGCGCCAGCAACGGGAGGAGACCCATTCTGCGTCACGAAAGAAAGAAAGAAAGTCTTTGGCAGCATAAGGTAAGTTTGTCAATTCTTTCTTCTTTTTAAAAAAATTTATTTTGTTGTTTTTGTTTTGTCGGTGGTGGGGTTGGGGGTGGCTCTGCTTGTGTGTTGTGTCTGTTTGTTTTGTTTGTTGTTTTCGTCGTTGTTGCTGTTCATTTTTTTGACAAATAAGATGCAGAACTCTGTTTAACTCATGATGATGAATAATTAAAGAAATTCTATACCCAGCTAAGTCCAGAAAGGAAAAATACCTTTTCTTTTTTTTTGTTTTTTGTTTTTCACCACAAACAATGATTCCCTCGTTTCTCATTTATATTCATGTGTGCACCCAAACTCCCTCGTCGATTTTTTTTTAATCTGTTCTCGTCTCTGACTAACTATCAGTGTGTCAGTTTAGTTTAATAAATACAAACAGTGTGTGTTTAGCGCAAATAATACACACACACACACACACACACACACACACACACGTAAGCACCAGGCGCTGTTTTCGTTGTGGTGGTTGCTATTGTTTCAGACTTCTTGTGAACCTGAGCGACTGCACGCGAACAAAGAATGGGAGGAACCAAGAAGAAGGCGACGGTCCCTATTAAAAAAGCCGGAAAGTATAAAATCCCTCAGCGATTCGATTGCCCACTGTGTGACGCGAAGGCATCGATTGCTGTTCGTCTCCTGCGTAGTATTGGATCCGCTCGTGTGCATTGCCGATTGTGCCGCGCGGGAGTTGGTAAAGAGTATCCACTTCTTTCGCTTGAAAAACCAGTAGACGTTTTCTTCCGCTTTCGTGAGGAATTGCTTCAGCAAGATAGACAATACTTGGAGAACAATCACATTGAGGCGGATAACCTGCCAGGCCGAGCGGGTCTCCTGCAACTCGCGCCAAAGACTCCAGCGAAAGATGTGATGGCGGTGCTGCAGAGTATTGATTTGGACGACGGCGACGATGGAACGCATTTGTTTGAACCGGGAGCAGCGCCTATGTGGGACGACAGGGAGAGCGAAGGCGCGGGCTCGTATTAGGCTTCACGAAACTCGCTCTCCTTCCTCTTTGTTCATAGACGCTTACTATACGTACATGTATATGTGTATATAAGTACATACGTTTGTATATGCATGTGCATGAGTTTCTCTCTCTCCATATTTCTTTATCTATCTATCCATCTATTCTGGGCCTGTGTGAAAAAGCTGAAGAGTTAGGGAGAGTGGCGCGTGTGTGTGCGTGGAGGCAAAAGAATGTGTTCTTGATTTTAAAAGGATTAAAAAAAAAAAAGAGTTTATCTTATTCTTACATGGATAAGAAGTCTTTTACAGCTTAGTGTTGTTGTTTTTACTGTTGTCATTGCTTGGACATTCACAGGGATTCATTACCTTTTCCACTTGTTCTCTGATTTAACGCTGTTGGGATAATACCTTGTTTTTTTGTTTTTGTTTTTTTGCACTCTATTGGTCTTCGAACATTCAGACAAATTCCGAACGAAAAGAGAAGCCATTGTATAACAACTAATGTCCTCTGGGGGAAATGATCCGAAGTTATCCAAACACAGCCGCTCTTTCATGAAGAACAAACTGAACAAGTCCTCTAAGAAGGATACCGATATCCAGGCAAAAGGAACTTTTCAGCCTCATCAGCGCCGCCCAATGCACTGCCTCACAACATTTGACTGCCCCGTGTGTCGCTTGCGCAATGCAGTGCGTGTGGACCTAAACCCAAAAGAACAACAAGCCATTGTGCGTTGTACGTACTGCGTGACAGTGCGCCCTCGCCCGCGCGACATGCCCTACCCGTTCACTACATCTTTTGTCCCGAAACTCGAGAACCGCGCGGATGTCTTTTTTCGCTTCAATGAGCTCTATCGTGGCCTTGAGCGCGCCGCGGGGCAGAGTACGTCAGGCGGAGAGGTGGGCATTGAGGATTCTGTTGAAAAGGCGGAGGAAGGGCGGGAGGTGCCTTACACTGGCGACGGTGTACTCGCGCTCTCCTCGGCGCTTGCAGGAGAGGGGATGGGGTCACATACGGCGGATGGCGATGATGAGAATAGTGGCGAAGGAGTCGATGATGAGGGAGAAGAAGAAGAAGAAGTGCATGAGAACGTGGAGGCGGGGAAAAATGTTGGGGACGAAAAGGAAAGTGGGGATGGCATGGACGACGGGGAAGTGGATGTGCACGCCTTCTTTGGTGAAAGTGAAGAGGACTAAAAAAAAAAAAAAAAACTGAAAATGGATAAAATTGCACAAGGTTGTTTCTTTTGTTGTTGTTGTCGTCGTCGTTGCTCGTTGCCCTTTTCTTTCTGTTGATAAGATTGCTGGGGTGAGGGAGGTCTTCCTTTTATTGTTGTTAACGGGAGTGGGTTCGATTGCGTGTGATCTTGGCTGAATTGCATTTATAAGTATTAGTTGTATGATTGCGTTTACGTGCGTTGGACACAGAACGGGGCTTTCCAAAAGCCCCATAATGTCAATACGTGAACAATATATATATATATATATATATATATTGGAAGCCATCTCGTCATTTTGTAAATGCATTTTCTTTTCTACCCCCCCCCCTCTCTCTCTCTCTCGCTCTCTCTTACTGTGATTGAACTTCTTTCCTCGTGGCCTCTCTGTCTCTGCCCTACTATCGCCTTTCACTTTACTTTTTTTTTTATAATAACAGTGTGCGTGAGGGTTCGACATGCGTCCCCACAGAGCGGCACTGCGCGGCTGCTGCTGTTTCCCTGCGTCCCTCTTTTCGCCCAGCCGCGCCTTTGGCACTTCTGCTCCGCGCCTTGCGCTGGAACGCGTTGAGGTCGCGCACGCGCAGGCCTACACGCGACGCGCCGTCACAGTTGGTTTCACCTCGCAGGCTTCGGCTGGTACCGGCAAGGCAGCGCCCTCCTCGTCTAACGGAGACAAACTTGCGAATTATGTGAGTTTTGTGGCGGATGACACAACAGGCCCATCGGCAACGAAGGAGAACGGTCCCTTGGCGATGCGCTCGTTGCGTTCCTCTGCCTCCGCGGAGTTCTTTTTTTTTCTTGATGGTGCGAAGAATTACTGTCGACTTTGTCTGGAGGAATCAGATGTGCCGCCCAAGGCACACATTGTGGCGCCAAACCGCGCGAGTCATCTGAATCATGTGTGTCGCGAAGTTGTTCTGGATTCACTTGCACTTCTCTGCATGCGTGGGTATCCGATAGATGATATTTTTTTCATTTGGTCCGATGCCCTTTACAATGCGCCTGTCTTCCAGCGTATTCCGCAATTGGTTTCACCGCGTTGGACTATCAACGAGCGCACCAAAGCACTTAGTCATTTGCTCACTCTTCTTAAGGATCTCGGTGTGATTGACCTGTCACTTGCTGCGCAGGCACCAGATACCTTTGATAACAATATGCAGCAGAAACATCACCGCCGCCGTATAGCTTTTGAACGGCTTGAATACATTGGCGATAACTCATGGGGTAATCACCTTTCCAACAGAATGATGATAATGTTCCCAGATAGGCAGTGGACGTATAGCCAAAACGCATTCTCATTCAATTGCTTTCGCGACGCATGTGAGATGAATGTGACGCTTGAATTTATGTTTGACACGCTGCGTATTACCGATCTCCTTCAGATCAGTGTGCGTGACAAATTGGGAACGGGAAAGATCAAAGCTGACGTGGTGGAAGCGCTTATTGGTGAACTGCATGTCACGCTTTGGGGCTTTGAGCCACAAATCTACGACTCGTCATGTTATGTAGAAGTGAACGGAATTGGTGAGGCGAGACTTTCTGCGCTTGTCCAGCACTGCCTCACGGAGATTTACGATCTTATTGTCTTATCATACGCACAGGAAATGAGTGTATCAGCTATTCCACTTGCGAAGGAAATTGCAGCCGATCGTATTTGGCGACGCACGTATCCAGCGGTGCGTCGCTCGAAAGATCGTTCCGGGGCGGCTCGAAAAGGACGAGGCACGACAACTGTTATTGGTGTGGGCGAAGTACGACAACTGCCCTCCATACCATCTTTGTACGCATCACCCCGACCGCGACCGTGTAGAGTCCCCCATCCACTGCGCGGGATACGAAATGTGGAAGAAATTGCGGAGGAGACGCTTTGCGTCCATTCCTGTCGGGATGTCTTTGAGCACTTTATAGCGAGTTATGAACGCCTTGGAATGTTGGACGATCGCCTTGTGCCCACAACGATGGATGTGCGACCTCTGCACTGTGTGCAATTTGCCGCATTGAAGCGTCAACTTGTGCCGTCCCTCTCGAGTGAATCTATTCGTTCCGATACAGAGCAGAGCGATGCGGTGACAGGAAATCGCTCGGATGTGGAGGATTCTCATGCGCAGGCACAAGCGGCTGGTGGTCCCGCGGAGAATGAACTAGAGCTTGAGGATGTGTACTTTCGTGACGCGTACTTTGACCTTTTCTCACATGCATTCACTCCCAGTGCGTGCAAAAGCGATGGAGGAGGTCGCGGCGTTACCGCGCGGGGCCTCACACGTGGAGTGCATTTGCCAATAGTGACTTTGCGTGCTACAGGGGACGGGGTGGATCCACTGTGCATGGCGACCGCAATGGTTTATCCAAGACTCAGTGATAGTCCGGCAGAGGCGCCACGTGGAGGAAATGAAAAAGGTGATCGGATATGTCCATTTGCGCCATCTGTGTTTGTGCCAGAAGGAACAAAGCCGCCATCGGCTGGCGTCGTCACAGAAAAGAATTTGCACTATGGGAAGTTTGCCTTTGCGATGGAAGGAGAAGGAGAAGATGAAGAAAGTGCGAAGGCCGCTTCCGATGGAAAGGATACATGTGTGCACTCGACAAGGAAAGAAGAAAATGGAGTGAGTAGAAGTGCGGGGGCTGAAAGTAAGGAACAGGATACGGACAAGGTACTGGAAAAGGATAATAGTGAATCCAGGCAGGCATCATCGTTAGGCGGTGACAATGCACTGCGGTATCTTGCACAAGCAAAGTGGACTGTTGATAATCCGTTCTTTCCGTGTAGACAGACACTCCCAGTATCGAATGCTTCTGCTTAAGAACGCGCTTATACGAAATGAATCACAAGAACATAACATTAATTTGTGTGCCAACTGTGGAAGCAGAGTCACATACATTCTTTCTCTCTCACACACAAACGCGAAGGTGGATATATATATATATATATATATGAGTGTCTCTGATATACAGAGACGTGCAATATGTGGTTTTAACTCCTTATTGACTGTGCTTTTTGTGTAGTAGTTTTTTTTTGTTTTTGTTTTTTTTTTGTTTTTCATCATTTGCTATAAGTGATCTCTTGACATTATTTATGTATTAGGGGTTGACTCTGGACAGAATCTTGTTACTGGAAGGCTTAAACAAAAAGAAATTTAATACCTTTTTTTCTAAAGGCTCATATATATATATATACATGGTTGGAAAATACATATAATAAAGGACATCCTATTAGGAAAGTACACTGACTATCAATGCCATCTGTGAAAACTACTTCAGGTGAAACGAAGATAGAATTGGATCCATTAATCATATACTTCACTTTCTCTCGCATTCGCGCGACATTTTCCTGCGGTCGCACCATTACCAGCACGCTGGATCAATTTCTCCGTGGAGAACTAACGGTACACGACCTCCCACTTCTCTGCGTCCTTACTGATGGCCGTGAAAACTACTTTAGTCAGAACAACAGGCGACTTTATCTTTACAAAGAGCTCCGCCGCCGTGGAGTCATTGCGACCATTCCAGTGCGGCTGCGGCACATGCCAAACACGCGGCGCATGGGGGAAAAGTACACAACGGAGAAGTGTGCCCTTCAGGCAACTTTAAAGCGCGAGGTCCATGCGGCACTGCAGGTAGAGTGTGATGGCAGTGGCGAAGAAGATAGCGATACATTGAACTGTGATGAGAATAACGACAAGGACGATGAGCATGATGATGATGATGATGATGATGTGGCGCAAGTGGATTCTGTGGTGCATACGGCAGTTCAAGGAACGTTAAAGGAGCGGAAAGTAGTTCTGCAGTCCCCTATGGATTTGTCAAGGTCACGAACAGTGTGTAAAAAGCGAAAAAAAAAGGCAACAGAAAAACAACAAGTAAACACGAGAGCATCTAAGGGACCAATTCAATCAATAGAAGACGAACTCGCTGAGTTGGGACTTTAAGAAAAGTGGTTTAATTAATTATTTTTGTTTTGTTTTTATATACGGATGATGGGAAAGTTGTAGCCGTTCTCGTTTTTACAAACTATTTCTTCAAGTGAATTGTTTGTAGATATTGTATATACATGACGTTTTTTTTTTTTTTTTTGCTTTATATGTTCTGATAGAAATTTGGTCTCTCCTCATTTCTTTTAATTTATTTTCTTTCCCCCTCACCTCTCTCTCTCTCTCTCTCTCTCTCTTTATTTTATTTTATTTTATTTTTTTTCTTTCTCCTTCATTCTATTATAACCTGTAAAGAACAGGGTAACGGAAATTCACGCCGTATGTCTGCGCGTCGCAGCCATAATTCTTCGTCTTCGCTGACTAACCGACGAACGACGAAGTCTCTCAGTGAACTTATCAATGAACAGTTCGACAAGACTGGTCGTGACACCGGTTCCGAGGACGACTGGGACTTCGGTGGTCGTGCAGATGACTATGACGACGCCCCCCGTGATGCGGACGATTTTGGCGAGGAAAGTGAATCGTTGAATCCCCGCACCTCGGGAGCCGCGCGGGCAGTGAAGCGTCCGCGTGGCGGGTCGACGAGTGAAGGAGTGGCGCGAGAGACAAAACGACTTCGCCGGCGCGGTCCACTCGACGCGTCACTTTCTGAAGGGACATACGCAGCCCGCCCCGTGGATGCATTGATGGACGATATCTTTGGTGCTCTTGAGGCCGGTGATGAAGACGAGGATGAAGATACCGATGCGATGGATGCCGAGGCGGAAGCGGAGGAGGAGGAGGAGGAGGAGGAGGAGGACATGCACTATGGTGACAGGGACGGCAAGAAGAAACATGCGGTTCGTGTAAAGTCACGCGAGACGGAGGCGGAGTACACTGCGCGACTTGAAAAGCGTTTGGCAGCGCGACGTGGGCGAGGCAGTGGTAGTGGCGGGCAAGCGGAGGAGGGCATTCTTGCGCAACTCGAGGACATTCGCGCCGCACAGCTTCAAGTGCTTCCGGGGAGTGGCAGTGGCGGTGATGCAGTGGAAGGGGCAGAGGACATGACTGCAAAGGAACGCGAGCGGGCACAGGCGGCTGTGCGGCATTATGTAATGGTTTATGCCCAACTCCTTCGTGTGCGTATACGACTGCAACCGGCCATTGCACGGGCGGTGGCGTTACCACAGTACTATGCAATGGGTGAATATGTCACCAGTGCAGAGGATGCGGCGGCAGAGGCGCATTGTGGGGCAAAAGAAGAACTTACCGAACTCCTCACCGCTTTACATGCCCTCGCAGAGCCGGAGAATAAAAAAGTCACACCACACGATCCGCTCTCTTTTCGCTCACTGGAACTGTGTCACCGTCGCATTATGCGACAAGTGGACACATGTGTGGAGTACTGGGGCTCGCGACTCACACAGCCAAAGGCCACAGGGCTTCACGCAGTTGCACAGCCGCTGTTGGATCAAATTCGTGCGGTCCTCACCGGCCGGGCACGACTTCGCGCAAAAGTGCAAAAGAATCGTAACCACACACGAATCCTTGGGCATCCCGGGCATTATCTTGCGGAGCAGAACGTGGAAGGAAAGGCCGCACGTGCGTTGCGTATAGCAGATGGCGACGTGGACGAGGAGTTATACGATGATGGCGAGTTTTTACGTGAAGTGGTGAAGCGTGGCGGTGTTGCGCAGCTCGAGCAGCAGTTGCGAGATGTGCAGCGAGAAATGCGAGAAGACAAGGCACCGGAAAGGCGCGGGTTTCACAAAATGACAAAAGGAAAAGCAATCAATTATGAACCGCGGCCAAAACTCGTTGGATTTCTCGCACCAGTGCCGTATGCACTCAGCGGACAGCACGAGGCAATGATGGCGTCTCTTTTTCAGTAATCCACGGTCACTCGACGTATGTTTCTTTTTTTTTTGTTTTGATATATCATTATTTGTTGGTTGGTTGTTTTTTAAAGAAAAGGCGGATGCACGCATGTGAAACGAGTAATTGTCTAACACGAGGGGGAAAAAAAAAAAAAAAAAAGCTGATTAAAAAGTTGGAGGCTACGCGACTGTGTCACAGGAAATCGGAAGGAGGTGCAAAGGAACGAGAAATAACCATTTTAATTTTGGTGAAAGGCCACACAATATTCACTACTTTTTTTTTTTTTTTTCGTCTTTGCTATCTCTTTTGCTTTTCTGCTTTATGCTTTGCATATTGCACGTTATATATATATATATATATATACAATTTTAGCGCAAGCGGATTTTGTAGGACTTTTTTTTTATTGTGCTTTCTGTGTGGTTTGTTTACAATTTATTTTTTTAGAACGAATTACACAATTGTGTTTTTGTGAGCAAAAAAAAAAATTTTTAACAATAACACAGGTGTAGGAAAAACGAAAAAAAAAGAATTGAAACCCAAATCGGAACACTTACGACTCCAAGAAATCCGTCAAAGAGGTTTTTTTTTTTTTTTTTTAATTACCGTACAAAAAAAAAAAAAGGAAAAAAACACACTCATACACATACAGAGGAATACATGATTGCTGTGAATGCGGCCCTTGACAAGGCGCTTTTTTCGTTGCTACGCGACGGTACCGCGACACGTGAAAATCAGCGCGCTCTGAGTGATGCGTTCACTGCGGCCATTCACTGTGCCGCCGGTGGTGAAGGAAAGGCGTCGGATGTTCTTTCTGCCGCGAACGCTTTGCTTGCATCTCCACGTACCACGCCGCTGGAGCAACTGTTTGTGCGGGTTTCGACAGCTTTGCACTGTCACGTGATACTCAGGAGCGCCTGCAACCCGTCGGGGTGTGCCGATGGGAATACTTTGCCGGTCGAAGTGGAGGCGGCAGCGATGGCGCTCGCCGCCGCGCTCTGTGTGTGTGAGCGACACGTGTGGTATGGCTTTCTTTGTATTTTTCTCCAACAGCTGTCCGCTCGCGGTAAAAACTTTGACCCATGGCGACAGTTTTTTCGCAAATGCGCAGCGCAGGCTGAGCAGGCGATCAAGTGTACGAGTCCTGGGGAGATCGATGGCGAACTCCGCACGGAGGGTGAAAAGGCGAATGCGGGGGAGGAGGACGAAAAAGTGAAATGCGCGACGCTGTGGGCCGCGGTCTCAGACGAATTGTTCGCTTCCACCGTAGAGCGTACGCGTTTTCGCCGCGCACTCCATCTGTACAGATCTTTTGTCCCGTACGGGGTCGAACAAGCCCCGGGAACAACGTACCGCCTTCTGCACGTTTTGCATGCGTTTATAGATGAGTGGAATGAGATGCAGAATGCCCACGCATCTCCTGTCGACGGTGATCATGCGAAGAAGAGAAAGGGAGAAGAATGTAACGAGTATTGGGATGGTGAAGAGAAGGAAAAGCAAAGGGCTCGTGAGGAAGAAATGATTCGCCGCCACGGTGAGGCTTTTTGTCACGTAATTAGTGAGGGCCAAGTACATGCTTATCTCACCGCCACGGTCCTTGTCGCTGCTTTAAGCTCTAGGTACATTCTCTCGCGTCGAACAATTAGCGATGCACAGTCCATCTGGTCCGACCCGCGGCGGGCTGTGTTGAATGAAACAAATTGGAAAGTCGTGCGTTATCCCCCGCTTGGACGACTGCTCGATGTCACAGGTGTTCGTTCTCTGGTTTCCGTTCATCTGTTTGTTGCCGGTACGCAGTTTCGCATGGGCCCTTCGCATATGTATCATGTAGAAGGTCGTCAGAAACTCGCGCTTTGCTTATATGTGACAGGACTGTGTTCGCTACGTGTGGCCTTTGCGATTTATCATTTTAGCGCCTCGACAACATTGGCAACCGATGAAGACGCGATGCCTGCTACCGATCTCGCCGCTTTCACCGCAGCCGTTCAGCGATACGTTGATGCCGCGCGTAGCGAACTTGTCTTTGCTCCCGTCCCTGCTGCTGTGAGCACAGGAGACAATGCCGCCCTTGCGGTGGCGAGGAAGCGATCGAGACATGGCCGCGATGGCACGGGTGAGGCGGAGAAGGAAAGTTTGGATAAAGAAAAGAACGATTCAATGCCTGTGTCTGGTGAAGCCATTGGTCCACGTTTCTCGCGCATGGTGTTTCCCGTAGCGTGCCCATCGTGGAAGTCGATTTGTGCAGAGGAGTCCGGTAAAGGTGAAGCGCAGTCATCTTCTGTGAAGGGATCCTTTGTTGCGCCGTGTAGGTTTGTGCTTGATTTGCTTTCCATGGGTCTCCCAGCACTTGCTGCGCGTACCATTACACAGTTCCGCACAGAATACGCCGTGGATGTGTGTCTCGTGCCAAGCGCAGCGCTTGGAAGTAGTAACGGCACAAATATCGGCAATAATGGAAGCGGCAGTGCTGCAATTGGGGCTTTTACGAGTAAGAGTGTCAGAAATATTAATACAGGTACGAATAACAGTATGGGTGGTATGAGTAGAAGTAATTTGGGTGTGGCCGCGTGGACCATGCGGCATGTGGAGGGAATTTTTGAGGGCGATGCCGCACATATTTTACGGAGTCTTGAGGCTTTTTCTCCACTTCTCGCGACTATCCCAACGTACGTGGCTTCCCAGAGATTTCTCTGTGTATTGTTAGAAGGGATAGATGAGGCATGTGAACAGTTTCTACAGACTATGCGAAAACCTCACGTAGAGGCAGACGGAAGTGGAACCAAGGAGGAGGAGGAAAATAATAAAGATAAACAAGAAGAAAAAGAAGGAGACGGAAAGAAAGTTGAAATGCAAAACAAAAAAAATAACTTAGCGGCGAAACGGTGTCGATGGGCAATGGGTATTGTAGAACTTTATCTCATTCGTGTGGTGATGCCGTGCATGCGTGTTTTACCCCCCTCACCGATTCTCTACGATCGCGTACACGTTTTGTTGTCTCTGATCTGCCGCGAGGGTTCTGCCTTGCACTTTGGTGTAACTCCCGCGGAGTTTCTTCACACACGTGTGTGGATGGAATCACTTCTGCGGCCAGATGTCCCGCGCGCGCCACATGACTTGCTGCGCAGCAAAGAACTTGACACACTCTTCACTCAATCCCTGAAGCGTATGACGCAAGCAAATGTAAACCGCTATCGCGAGATTCTTCGTCCTGTCATTTACGCAAACCCACTTCTTGTAGCAGAAAAGCTTTTTCAACAAGCAGTGGGGTACGGCAATAACTTTTTGCGCATACATACACAATTGTTGATGGGGGCCCCGGCCGCTGTCATGACACTTGTGATACACGCAGGACTTGACCTTATGCGAAAGTATGCAGAAAAGGAGCGCATTGGCACAAATGATGCGAATCGTGTTGGACTTATTGGCACTTTTCTCGCCGTGCTTTGGCGCGACAATCCGCGGATCTTTGATGGAACTCTGCTTCTCCGTGCGGCCGAATATGCCCTGCGCCGTGAGGCTCGCGCCTCTATTGTGTTTGGTCTCGAATTACTCAAATCCCTCTTGCACGAAATGCTTGATGTGACACTTGAGCATGAGGAGCAGTACAGTGTCTCACAGGTCCGTGCGTTGCTTGCGCCTCCGCTAACGGAATGGTTAGCAAAAGGCGCGGCCGAATCTTTTCGTCGCGGCCGCTGGGACGAAGTCCTCACACCGGCAGTTCTCGCCGAAGCAGGAGGGACATTACGTGTGGCACTCATTGAGTCATGTGCGGTCCCTCTGGAGTCCTTTGCAGAGGAAACAGTGAGCGATGAAGGTGAGGCACAAGAAGAAGAAGAAGAAGAAGAAGAAGAATTAGTAGTGATGACATTGGGTCAGTGGATTCTGCTGCATCTGTGCCGATTACACAGTAAAGTGTATGCTATACAAGCAGATCTTCCTGGGACGATGGAAATTGTACTTTTGACGTGTGCGCGGGATTATAATGTGATAAATGACTTGTTACTTTGTCTTGAGGGTCAGATAATGGAAGGGCCACCGCTTGAGCAGCTCCTGCGAGTTGCAATGCCGCACATTGCACTGCGACTCACTGCCCGCTTTGCTTCCAAGAAAATACAACAAGAACAACAACAGCAACAGCATCAGCAGCAGCATCAACCAGATATTAGGGGAGGAAGAGACGAAGAAAATGAAAAAAGGGGAGGAAGTATTGGTCTTGGAGGGCAGAAAGCGTTTCATCAGAAAGAAACCAAAACGCCTGGTCCTTCTTCAGTTGTTTCTTCGCTGCCTGCTGTGGATTCATTCTTTACAGTCCCACCCAATATTTATCACGAAGATGAGGATGCGAATGAGGTGGAGGATGAAGAGGCTAAAAACGGCAAAGATACCGAGGAGAGAGTGGGGGAAAGGGATATTCAAAATAAGATACCGAGCAGCAGCACTGATTTTAAGAAAAGTCATCCGTGGAGGAACTTTAAACCCGTTGACGGTGTTATTCCCTTTTCGCTTCTTCGTCGCCTTTCTCGTTACACCGCCGCGCACTTTGTTTTTGACGAATCCGTTTACGTCGCAGCGGAAAAAGAGGTGGCCTGCTTTCTTAACCATGCCCAGTCCCTACTGAAGCAGCAGCACAGCGGGTCCGCAATGGATATTTCTACACCCACGAGTCATGACGCAACGATTCGTTGGGTGGAGGCCCAAAGGCATCGCGTGCGTCTCGAAAAGGGCGCGCATCGGCGTCTCTACGAACAATGCGCCGCGGCACACAAGGAATTGTTAAATAGCATTCGCTCCGGTGGTGTCTTTCGGTCCCCTTCGGCATTTGCCGTGTCGTACCTTCTCCCTCGCGCGCTGCTGAGTCTGGAGGACACGCTCTTTGTGGCGCACTTTCTTCGTTGGTTGCTTGACGCCACGCGACCCGTCGCGACGGAGCACGAAGCCGCCGTGTGCGCTCTCCTCTCACTCGTCACAGCCGCCATGACATTTTTTGTTGGACTCACCGATGGCGAGTGCAAACGAGTGGGACTACTGCTGAGCCTTGTGCTTACAGATATGCGTGGCGTGGCGGAGATGCCCCCACCGCCAGCGGTATTGCCATTGCCTTTGCATTCGCAGCGTGCGGGTTATGCGGCGCAAGGGGGAAGTGGTGGAAGTGCGGCTGTGCCTTTAACACGCGGAGGCACAGACACATCCGGAGCGGCGAGTTCGTGTATGGAAACACTCAGGGCTCTTTTGGATCCCAAGCCACGATCATTGATAGAACTACTCTCGCCACGTGATGTACATGGACATTCCACTAGAGGCAGTGACAATAATCATACGAATGTGAATGGTGGAAGCGGTGAGAAGGATCGGGAGGCTTCGGCTTTGTTGTATACACCACCGGCGTATCCGTTGCAATTAGAGGCATATGTGTGCCGCGCGCTTGTGCAGCTCCTTGTGCATCAAAAAGACATTGCCTTTCTCCACCGCAACGCTTTTCTCGTTCTGGAGCGTTTAGTAAAGCGTGACCCACCTTTTCCTTCTACACTCACTGCTACGGCGTGGTTGATCCGTGCCGTTGCCCCGCATGCCGTGCGTAGCTCTTCGTGCTATGCCTCCGCCACTGCAGTGCTGAAAGTCCTGCAGGACAGTCAGCGGCGAAAGCGACGAATGTTACAAGAGGCAACGCCGTCGCCACTTATGATTGCGAGCCATCGCGCAGCAGGGAGACCCGGGAAAGAGGTATGGAGAAATCATTGGGCCACGCGTGAGGCGTATATGCGGTCACTCCTCAACACGGACATGGAAGCGGCTGCGTCGCAGCAAAAGGATCGATGTGAGGGCAACGATAACGAAGAAGAAGAAGAAGAAGAGGTAGAAGAGGAAGAAGAAGAAGAAGGCAATGACACAGTTGTTGCAGCGGAAAAGGAAGAAGAAGAAGAAGAAGAAGGTGAAGCTTTGGGTGTTAATGAAGAAACTGTGGTTGTGGATGAGCTATGTGACGAAGTGCCAGAGCTACTCGATGAAGATCGGACGGCGAGCTTCGCAAGCAGTGTGAATGAAGACTTAAGCCCAGAAAATGACGAACATGAAAACTATGAAAGAAATGAAGAAGAATCTCGACATGGGGATACGAGCATTGCAGCAGGTAGTGAAGCTGGATCTGCTGGCAGTGTGCATTGCATAAGCGGACGAAAGCGATCACGCGAAGAAAGCAGAAATGGAAGCATTGAGTGCGAACCTGAAGCGCACATTGATGAAAGCAATGAGGATCCGGCGCTGCCGATCGTGAACCTTGAGGCGAACTCTGAAAAACTCGTGAAAGGGGAAATGTAACATTGTTACTACCATTTTAAGAGTGTTCCTTTTTCTCGTTGCTGACGGGGTTTATATATATATATATATATATTTATATATACCTTTGTGTGTGTTCTCCCTCTTTTTTTTTTTTTTTGCGGAGGTTACGCTTCTTTCGCTCTCTCCCTATCTCTCCGTTTGTGTATGAATACAGGTATAAATAGTTAACCATATTACGTTGTAAAAAAAAAAAAAACGAATTAAATAATATAATTGATTTGCATTGAAAATGTACAGTGTGTACATTGTCATTACTGAAGAGCATTTCTACAAGTACAATATCACTTACCCTCTCATTACTCTCTTCGTTTCCTTCCTTTTAATTTCCTTTACATATATATATATATATGTATATATATATGCATATTTTTTTTGTGAGTGAAAAGGATTGTTTACAATGCAAGCCACGCTTGTCTTCCGTTTTCCCCGGCGGGAGAGTGATGTGTCTGTGCGTGTATACGTGCCACTTCCCGAGCAGCGCCCGCGTGCGGCTGCCAATTTTCTTTTTATGTGCACTGGTGAACTTCCCTCGGGAGATGTGTTGCGCTCCCTTAAACTCACCTCGGAAGACTTCGCGACACCGACGCCTGCTGTGCTAAAGCCCTTTGCGGATAGCGCTGTGGTACGTATTGACCGTGGAGCTCTCTTGGAGATTGGCAGTAGCACGACGAAAAGTATTTTTGGCGGATTTTATCTCGACGAGCCTTTTGCTCCCGCGGCGAACAGCAGAAGTGGACTTTGCAGTGCCATGCAACAGCTACGAGCAGGCACTGTTATGCTTGGTGGCATTGGCATGGCAAACACAAATGGCAGTCGGTATTACATACTCCTGCGTGACACCACCACCCGCGAAGAGCTTGGTGCCGCGTCTCAGCCTCTTGGATTCATCACGAGTGGTCTGGAGGCTTTGCGTGAGGCGTGTGAAGGTGCAGCTGTACACGCGCGCACACTTGCCCCACTGCAGCCGCTGCGGCTGTGGACCGCGGAAGTACACTGTGACTGTCGCGCCACAGCACAGGACACTGTAGCGCATACGCAAGGAATGGGAACAGGCGGGAAACCGACAACAACCCCTTTGGCCGGTCGCGTTCGCCGCCGCGAGGAGTCTGTGGAGAAGAAGGATGATGAGGGGGGAGAAGAAGGGGACGGGTTCTTTGCGTTTAAGCGTTCATTTCCAGCGCCGCGGGGAAACGATGATGGCGGACCGCAGGCAAAGCGAAGACGCGCGGAACGTATTGTTACGGCGGCCGACGGCACCTCCTCGCTGCGCGCAATGGCAGTTATGAATGACGAGAGCGGGAATGGGGATAAACCGTTCGACCTATTCCAAGCGCAAGAAACGGTCTTCATGGACGACATTGAGTGTATTGTGGAAAGGCAGGCGGAGAAGCAGCAGAACAGGAAGCGGCGAATAGCAAAGGCAAAAACGGCACGTTCTGCTTCGGTCAACAGAAAAACAAAGCAAAGCAGTGGGTCCACTGGTGCAAAAAAAAAAACTGTGAGGCGCAGATACTGAAGGAGAAAATAACGTTCATCTATATATATATATATATATATATATAGACGTCAAAATCCAAATAAATCAAGCGTTTAATATCCACACTAGATGAGGAGTGCTTTGTGCCTTTATGTATATATATACATATATATATATATATTTATATATTTATTTATATGTCAATTGGGCACATATGAGAACAGGGTAGTCTTTCCTTTGTGGATCTATTACCCCACTCTCTCTCTTACAGTGTGTGTTTAAGAAGCTTCCTTATGATAAGAGCATTCTTCACCGGATTACATTTGATTCTCTCAAGAAAAGTCTGGTTTTGCTTTTGTTTTTGGCCCATTTGTGTACGATATGCAGTGCGGGGAATGACTTTTATCCTTACCACACGCTATTTATCTCTCTCTATTTTTTTTTGTTGTTGTTGTTGCACCTCTGCATGGTTCTGTGTAATGGAAGTTTTATCAATATAACCACGAGAAATGCACGAGGCGATTGGAATATTATGTTTTTTTCTCTTCTTCACACACTCTATTGTGCTGCATTAAGAATTTTTATATACATATACGTATATAAAAAAATATTTTTTTAGATTTATATAAATATATATACAGATATATAAGGATATATCATACAACACGGTGTTTTCTTTTTTTTTTTTAAAGTACTTTGCTCACAATTGTAAATGTTTCGTCGCCACTGTCTCTCTAAAGGCCTTTCGGCCCTCTTCACACTTCGTTTCGCTCGCCCTATTGGTACGGCAGCGGATACATCTAGCCCAACTGATGTATTTCCGCGGTCACGTACGCCACAGCTTCGGCGTCTCGCAGTTGTGCGGCCGGATCTTGTGGACGAGTGGGTACCAGAGATGAACGACATTGACGTGAGTTCTGTTCAGTTAAATAGCCTCCATTCCGTTTGGTGGCGCTGTGGGGCGTGTGGAAAAAACTATGAAGCCACTGTGCGAGACCGTGCCGTTTCGGACAAGGGCTGCCCGCACTGTCATCGCGCCGGAGTAAACCCCACAGCGTCTGCTTCAGAAAATGCAAATAATACAAACAATGCCCGGTCGCTTGCTGAAACGCATCCACAGATAGCGAGTCGGTGGGACACTGAGCGAAACGGTCTCCTTCTCCCCTCAGATGTCACAAGTGAAAGCGATTTGTGTGTTTGGTGGCTCCCAGCCCCTGGTCGTGCCAGTGATGCGCCGTTTCGCCTTCCTGTGTGTGCATTTGTGGAAATGCCGTTTAGCCGCGAGGAGCAGCTGGAGGCTTCTGCGGTGATGGAGTCTGACACACTGCAGCAGATCCGCCAAGCCGCGCGTATTCCAGAAGCCCGCATGTCCGGATCTTTTACGAAGGAGGCGTATGTATTGGATGACTTTGTTGCAAGCGGTGCCGCTGCACGGCGTTACCCGCCTTGTGATCTTATTGGGGAAGACATGCACCGCGCGATTGACTTGTGGGAGTGTGAAAGCCACGCCACGAGTGGAAAAGCATTCGCCGCGACAGAAACGACAATGGATGCCTCTGCTGTAGTGCGTGCGCAGGGACTTGAGGCGTATGTTCGCTTTGTGGAGGCTCATCACAAATCCAAGGCGGAAAGAGAGGGAAAGCCGTATGCATCGGATGGGGCGCAACTCCCTTCCGCCGTGACGGATGTGGACTGGGCACAGCACTTTGCTCTCACTGCGGAAGATGTCGCGGGGGACCGCATTGCCGAAACCGCTAAACTCGTCCTTTTCAGTCCGCCAACGACCGAGGCACAGAGAGCGCCAGGGCAACTGCAGAGTGACAGTACACAAGCGGCACCGGCACAGACACAAGCGGCACGGGTCCCGCACCGCATGGATTCGCTTCCCGTGCCGCCGGAGGAGTACAGCGGGGAGATCTTCACTGCTTTCCCCGCGCGCTCCACATACCCGCGCCGCCCCCCGCCCCCGCCAGAGCGCGAGGACGACATTGTCGAAGGCGTTCCCCGCGACCCCGCAGCCCCCGGCAACAGTGTCAAGGAAAGTGCCACTCCGGTGAAGAGCCGCGCGGCAGTGTCGCAAACAGCACCACGTGCTCGCGGTCGGGCGTTCCCGCCACCGCCTGAGGCCGCGTTTGACTCTCTGAGTCTCTCCGCTGCGCATAGTCTCACCGAGGAGTATGCCCGCACCGCCGAGGCCAATATGCCTTTTGACGCGGAAGAAAAGGACACACGGCTCCAATCACTTCTTGGCGCAACGGCAACGCAGTCTATGCCGGAGGATCAAGTGCGCGCGTTGCAGTACGGCAGGACGGCGCCGCGGCCTCGGCGAACAGGAAAGTTTCGTCTGCGCATGCCAGCAGACGCATTCGGTGGTAAAACGTCAGAACTTGCGGCTGCGCTTGGGACGGATAAAGAAAAAAGTGAGGAAATAACAATTGAGGCCCCGGGAATGCCGCGTAAAGTGGCACGGCCGAAGAAGAAGCGCGTCAGCGAGGAGGCCGTCTAGTGATGAGTGACTTGCATGGATCGGAAAAAAAAAAAACACGGAAAAGCATGAAGTTGAAATGATAAAATACGTGTATGTTATTTCTGACTGCATAGCTGTGAATGATTCGTTACTTTTTTTGTATACCCCGCATATTTTACGCGGATATGGACGTGTGGAATATCACCTCCCTGTGTTACCCATATGCACTTCCATAATGCGTTTACCCTTTACTTGTTATATATATATATATATATGTCTATACATGTTTTTTTTTTTTTACTATTTGTTTGTTTTTGTGTTTTAGTGCATTAATATTCTCATAGGGAGCCGTTAGAGCAAAGAAATAGGTTTTTTTTTTTTTTGCTCTTTTTATTAGTAATGTTACCGTTATCAGTGGTGCCTAAAACAATACAAAAATTGCGACCATTCTCCCGAATGATCGTTCACCAATTTGTGTTTTGATCTATTTAAAGGACCAATACGCTCTCTCTCTCTCTCTCTCTATATATATATATATATATATAACGTCAAACAGAAGGAGCGAGTGCAATTACAAAGGGAAAACTTCGCCGAATTTGGAATAGGGTTGTAATGCCCCATAAAGAGAGAGATACGGCGCCAGTCTTATTGAATCGTCCAAATAGCTCGGAATACAGTTCTATGTTGCAGTTGCAGGGGACTCTCATATTTATTTTTTTTTGCCATAGATGTGGAAGAACGAAAACAACATCAACAAAAAAAAAAAGGGATAATTTTTTAAAAAAATGAATATCATGCAACGCATTCAGCTCAAATTTGTGCTCTTTGTACTGCGGTAAACTGATCGCTGGCCACACACACACACACTTTCACCGATTTATGATCGATGTTAAGAAAAAAGATAAAGGGAGTAGGTTATTTTTCATTGTTTCTCGTGTGTGTGTGTGCCTGTAGGGGTATATATGTATATATATATATATATATATATATATCGTTGTCGATGTTGGTTTCCGCTCTTATTGCTTATCTGCATCGTTTGTGTTTTTTTTGCGTAACACAATCAAGGAACGAATAAAATATAAATCAAAAGATTCGCTTCTTATATTGCGCCTATTGTCGTTGACATGGATTATTTACTTGTTTTTTCTTTTCTTTTTGTGAAAGTAATTATTAGGAGAATAAGAATCATTTTGCTGTCTTCGTATTATTTTTGTTTTTCTGTTGGTGTCTCTTGATTTACATATGGAATTTTCTTCTCTTTACTTTGCAATATTTTAATTGCGCAAATATGTAATAACATTCATTGGGGAAAAAAAAACATTGCAACTGATTATGTTATTAAATTTTGTTGCCGTCCTTTCTGTGTCCTTTTTTTTTTTTTTCTGATATATATATATATATATGTGTGTGTGTGTGTGCAGTTCATTATAAACTATGATTCACTCATATCGCGCCTTAAAATTTTGATAATAGTGTTATGTTATGTGCATTTAATTATCTTTTTAATATGTTTTTTTCTTCTTGGTTTTTCTTTTGTAAATCTAACATTTTTGCTCTTTTTGTACTTATTATTTTTTTTATATATTTGTATAAACTTTTTTCGGGTGAAAAGAAAAGAAAAAAAAAAAAGAGTTTAATTATATATAAACTTGGATTGCTGTGTTACAAATATCCTTCTGCCCACTGAGCAAAGTCAAATATTGCAAAAGGGCATTGCTTCTATTTACGACGAAATACTCATCCGCTCCTAATGTTAGATGATCCAAAGTCTTTTCCAACGTGTCATGGCGACAAGGATACCCTTGCATTGCTAAGCAATTTACAAATTTTGCAATTTCTATCGGATGTTGCAATTGTGCAGTTTGACGATGGGTATGGGACATCGCGTTATTACCAGACGAGTCACTCTTCTCTGTCCGGACGGGCACCGCTTCTTGCGCCTATCCTTGCATTCCTTGAGGGACAAGTGGCAGTGGAGATTGAAAACTTTCGGAATACAATAACAACACGTGGGGAAACAGGAGAAACAGTGGCGGATCAAAGTGCGGTCTTTCAGGCATGGCGGCATTATCACACTGTGTATTCACTGGAGGATCTCCAAGTTAGCCTTGACCGTTTTTTGCTCTTGGATAATGTGATTGTGCGTTTAGGTGCCGCGTTGGGTGAAGAGAAGAAGAGTCCGTTTGTTTATGAAAAGGAGAAGGATGCTGTGGATGCGGCATCGGCTGTTCGCATCAATGAAACCATCTCTACCCAAGACGCACGCAGTAACACATTTTTCCAAGCCCCTGTGTATGGTGGAGTGCCTGTGCTCCGCGTGAAGGCAACCTTTGCGATGACTATTATTGTTATGATAATCTCATTTGTGAATTTTGTGAGCAATGTGACTGGTTCGTTTTCTTATCATAATATGGCGCATACGTATTTTGCTTATATTGTCTTTGATTTGATGCAATGCATCACGAGCTTGATGGTTGTACAAAGCTTATATATTATGACAAAACGAATGCAGGTGTTCATTGCACGCAATAATGAGTCCAATGACCGAAATCGAATCATGTTGTTTGAATATATGAATCATAAAAGTTGTAAGTGTTGCAGCCCTTACTCCTATTCGTTTGGCCCCTTTGTGTCGCACCAGCATGAGGAAAACAAGGGAGTTGCCAAAAGGGATAACCGCTGTGTTGGTGGATGGACGGATGAAGTTATTCTAAGAGGATCAAAGCCCTCTGAAGACAGTGGTGTAATTGAGCGCATAGGGCAATCGTTAGATGTGGGTGAAACTCTGTTTAATCACAGTAGCGGTGTATATGATATCAATGATGACGAGGAGGAGGAGGAGGAGAAGCGAAAGAAGCAAACGGAGGGAACGTTTTTTGAAACCGATGCGAATGGTCCCATTGACTTCTGTAAGCCGCGTAAGGATGTGCAGGTCACCATTCCATGTTTTTTAAAATGCCTGCAGGCCCCGAGAGAGATGCCACAGTTCTTTGCCGAGCGAGCGAGTGGCGTTGGCCTGCAGAAAATAGTCCCCCATGCCGACTGTGCAGCCAAAATATGTCGCGCCCTTACAGAAAATCTTTACGAATGTCTTTGCCCTCTCGTCGTTGTTGAGTGTCACCGGTCGTCGTGGTCGCACGCCTCGACACACACAGAGCCACGCGGCACCTCTCGAACCGCATTCCCTGCGCGCTACTCCGTCGTGTACTCAAGCCTTGCGGCGATTGACATTCTGCGCTGCCGGTGGTCCACCGATCTCGCGGGGAAGGAGTTGCGGAGTGTCTTTACACTGTACCGTACCCGGAGCCGGTCCCCGCAAAGGAAAGCCGCAAGGGGCTCCGCGAAGCCTTCTTTGCCCAATTTTCCCCGCAGCGTCTCCGCGCTGCCCGCGCTTCCCCAGGCACGCACGCCGAGCAATCTGCATGTGCCAATGCCGCCACCGACAAAGAGAGTTGCGGTCTTGAACCGCCGCTTACTTGAAGAGATTGCAGACACACAGTGTCTCTTTGAAAACGGGGCGCAGGAGTCCATCACGGTGCTTGCCACTCAAACAGGCGCGCACTTTGATGTGTATGCAATGGGTACCGACGTCCTCACCCTTCCCCAGCAGTTCTGCGACCAGCGAGAAGGCGAACAACAGCAACAGCAGCAGGAGCAGAGGAGTAGTGTGGAAACGTTTGATATCACCGCTACGGAAATAGGTTCCGGTGTCGACGAAGTCGATAAGGGCAATGACAGCAAGTTGTACCTTGTCATGCTCTTTGTGCGTCCTGTCGAGAGAGATGAGTTGGAGCCACACCAAGAACAACCACAAAAACAGCATCATCAATATCATAATCAGCAGCAGCAGCAGCAGCTGAAATCACTCTTGTCTCAAGGTGCTTTACATGCTTCAAAGAAATTATCTATTCCAGCACGGACTCCATCAACACGGACTCCATCAACACGTACTGTAATTATACCCCGTACTTCAATTGACTCCACACGGTTTGCAGGATCCGTTATTGGAATCTCTGAGAGTAATCTCAGGCGCGCCTCCACCGCCAAGGTAATGAGCGTTCCGCCCCCTTTTCCGACGATCCAGAGCTCGGAAGTCAATGCGCCTGCGTCAACAAGTCTGTGTGCTCGGCCAAATAGTCGGCATAGAGTACTGTCAGCGGCAAAGCGAACAAGGCGGCGCACAACTCGCATGCACGAGGCTTTACTTTCAGCTGAGCGTGGTCGTACCGTGGATCGCTTTACACCACAGCAGCTGAAGGAGAAGCTTGAGAGTCTTGCAGCCGTACACGAAGTGAAGGTGACTTCCAACGTGCCGGATAGTTTTTTCTTTAACTTCATGGCTCTTATGATACTTTTTCAAAAAATATTGAAGCAATGTGGTAGTGTGATTTGTCATGTCGACGCGGAAAACATGGAAATCTGCCTCGAGATACTTGTGTGTGGGAAGAAAAAGGAAAGTCTCAGCGACGATAAGGCATTGTCTTCTTTGAATGAAGTTGTCTTAATTGACGGTAAAAGAAATACGGAGGACTCCTATACAGCCCTCACTCCCGATAGTGTGCTTTCTCCAGACCTTATTGAATACATGCACGTGTGTGACGCCTCACTGCAGTTTCTTGAGAGAGGTTGTGTACTGCGCCTTCCATACATCACACAGGAACGACTAGACTTAATGGAGGACATGACCATTCTACAACTCTCCAAGGCGAAAAGTCTCTCACTCTTTGGCATCGCCGCCGCGAATGCACTGGCAGAGGAGGCTGTGGCAAAGACTTCCGAGGAAAAGCAATGTGTTCAACATACACACCACGCAGGGACCGATGAGACCGTCAGCGATGCCATGCAGAAAGCAAACCCACTCGCATCACTCCACGATGAATCCTCCAAGTCGCCCAAGTGTCACGAGTTCCACATTGACGAGATCTATGGCAGCAGTGTAAGCTTTTTTGGTGTTCAGCCATTGGTGGAGGAGGAGACCTCGTCACAAGGAAGTGCGTGTGGACTCCCAATGATTATTGGTGGTAGGGTTCAGAAAAACATGGACGCGGCGAGTTTGGCTGCCGTGTCCGCGAGAACAAGAGCAACAGTAACCGCAGTGGCGGCAATGCAACCCACTCTCGTCGGCCACGCAAGAAAAAGATCCAACACACCGGAAGCCCCGCAGAGTAAGGAGCCGTTGATTGAGCGGACAGGGTCAAAGACGGAGTCCGAAACAGCAGTAGTGGTGTCCGACACGGCGGGGAGGTGGAGAGATAGTACTTTTGGTAAGCCGCTGGTTCGAAGTGCAAGCGAGGCGTTGTCTATTAGCACATTGTGGACTGGAAACTTCTGCAATTATAACCAAACGGGCTCCCGCTACTCGAAGCGTTTCCTTCATGTGTTTCTGTTTGTGAAAGAAGCGAGAGCAGATGTGCTACAACACTTGTCTCTTCAGGGCCACTTAACTACGACTGTGACGGAACCAGCTCTAATGCAGCAATATATCATGGTAGGCTTACATGTCTTTGATGTCATCTTTCTTGAGTGGTCCGAAAAGATTGTGACTCCTGAAATACGCGAACTCATTACCCCAGCGTTGGAGAAACATGCGGCTACATTCTTTATCCTTACTGAGAACGAGCAGAGCCCTCCTCTTCCTGCAGGGACACCGGACTCCGCTGTGTTGCGTATTCGAGACATTGCAGACGTCTTCACAGATGCGAACATAGGACACAATATCAGTGCTTACATTAGACGACGTCAACTTCGGTGCGAAATGGTTCGAGTGCGTTGGCCTAAAAACTATCAAATTGTGAAAAAACTAGGTGGTGGGGCATTTGGTGATGTGTTTGAGGTATACCTCTATGTATCACATGGTCGACTTGCGATGAAACGGTTCCTTCTTAATGGTGTAAATGAACGCATGCTAGATCAACTAAATCGTGAGGTGCTCATTATGAGTCAGTTGGATCATACAAACATTGTGAGCTTTTCTCACACGAGCGTGGAAGATAATTCGTACTGCATATTTATGGAACTATGTGACGGAACACTTGCGCAGAGGATCCAAGCTGTGAACGCCTCTCCGCTTTTGAAAGAACAGCATCAAGAACAAGTTCCTGGTGTAAGGTCCTCTCGAGTTGATACAAATACAATGCCGATTGTTTCGAGTGTTTCTGATACGTCTTCGTTTCGTGGAAATGTTATCCCACCGCCTCCGTCTGCGCTTTCGCTTACTTTCAACCCCACATCGAACCCATCGGAGTGTCCAAACAAACTTTCAGATTCTCTCACGGCACGTGAGATTGTGTTGTTGCTACGTGATATTGCAACTGGTCTTGCACACATCCATTCACAAGGCATTGTCCATCGCGATATCAAACCGTGTAACATTCTCTTTGTGAATGGTGTGGCGAAAATTGCCGATTTTGGTTCAGCCGCAGAAGAGCGAGCGGCAAGTCCGCTTATGAAAATGAAAGGCACACTATCCTACATGTCACCAGAAGTATTGCTGGGTGAACCGTATGGGAAGCCGTGTGACATGTGGTCCTTTGGTTGCCTTATCGCGGAAGTGATGGGACTTCGTTTGGGTCACCTGCATGGATTGCATATGCCAGCGTTGGTGGAACTGTACAGGTCCATTCCGCTCTCCGGAAGTCTCCCCGTCACAGTGGCAAACCATCACGGCACGTATGCGTTTCAGAGTCACTATGGAGATAGCACGGCAAGTCAGATTCTTGGTGCCATGAAGAGTGCCATTTTGGACTCGGGGAGTGAGCGGCTGCAGGCCTCGTTCTGTGGCGCGGGGTCCCGACGTATGTGCTCCTCCGCGTCGACGCGAGGGGGATCACTGATGTTTGTGGAGGGGGGAGAAAAAGGTTTTCGCACTAAGAGTGGTGAATCCAAGACAGAGAATGACGCGAACCGGCATTCCAGTATCAATGGTGAAGTTACACGTTCTGTAACGTACATTAGTACCACCAGCACATGCTTTCTGAGTAGCGAGAAGGCGCAACTGCCGGAAAGTCTTGTGGAGTTGCTGGAGGGACTCTTTTGCCGCGACCCGCAAAAGCGTATGACGGCAGAAAACATTTTGGATCACCCGGTGACATGGGACGCCGAGTGGATGGAAATGATTCTGCAAGCCGTTGAGGATATCTGTCCCCACGACGGTGTGGAGCCCATGGGTAATGCATCCGCGTGTACAGATATATTACCTCAGGAGGAAATTCTAGACCTCTCCTTCTCCTCGGGTAAAGAGTAATGAGGTCTTTTCTAAATGCAATTTTTTTTTTTTTTTTGCTTTTCTTTTTTTTTTTTTTTTTTCTTCTTCTTCTTCTTCTTGTTGTTGGTGTTATTGTTAATTTTTTTGTTTGTTTTTTGTTGTTGTTTTTTTCTTTGTTGTTGTTGTTTTGCTTGCTTAGTAGACGTTTTGGCCTTACTGAAGTAAGGATTGCCATTGCGCCAATACGTTTGTTATTATTATTATTATTTTAAATTTTTTTTGTCGATAGTCTCATTTTTTCTTTTTCTTTTTTTTGTTCGTTATGTTTTGATTTATTTTATTAAGCAGAGAAGGTTTTGTGAGGAAAATATAAAATTTTGCTTTTAAAGATGAACAATAGGAGGTGGCGTTTGTGTTCAACAATCGTGGAAAAAAAAAAAAAAGTTATTAGAAAGATAAGTTACTTTAAATAATGAAAAGAGGAATTAGAAGAAGGAAAATGAAAAAAAAAAAAAATGAACTTGTAAAGATTTCATATATGTCTATCCAAATCTGTAAATACTGTTCAATCCTTTCACTTTCGTCAAAACGAATAAAAAGTAAAGAAGCAAAAAAAAAAAAAAAAATGAAAAAAAAAAGGAGTATTATTAAATTTATGTGTTTGCAGTGAATATGTGTTCAAATATATATATATATATAATAGAGAGAAAGCGGAAAAAAAAAATGATCTGAGTTTTTTTTTTTTTTTTGTTTTTTTTCTTTTTTTTGCTTTATATTTATTATTGTTATTGTTAGGTAAGCCGCGTTGTTTACAAACACTGAACTTTTTTTCTTTTTTTTTTTTTTTGACGGTGGAATTGTGCGATAATGCATTTGCACTTCTCTATAGGAGTTGGCGACGCCTGAAACCGAATGGAACGAAAGAAGTTCTTTTGCATCGGTTTATCTCTCACACACATATTGCAAGCTATGCACGTAGTGTTGTTGTTGTTTGTTTTTTTGTTTGTTTTTGTTTTTCTTCCTTGCAAATGATTTTTTTTTTTTGTCTTTTTAGTCTTATTGTGTGGTAAACTGAAGAAGAAGAAAGAGAGAGAGATACGGAAGGAGCTCCGACAGTTTTTGTTCTCCGTTCTTGTTTTTTTGTTTTTGTTTTTTATTACTGATAGTAGAGGCAGTGATGAGAGGTTCTGTTGCTATATATACATTCACATATAAATAAATATATATATATATATATATATTAAAGAGAAAGAAATTGAAACAGTTTTTGTTTTTTTTTACCACTTTCTCCCCTAATTGCATAAGCCTATACTGAAAATATCTTCATACCAATCTCTAGGTATGATTATATATTAGGAGAATTCTATGTTTTTCTTTCTGCTTTTTTTTTTTTTTTTGCCGTGCCCAGCTTTTTTGGGTGTTGCTTATGTGTGGTTCTTGTCCATTCGATTTAGAGCATTGTTTCTTGCCTTTTTCCTCGATTAGTGATACGTGAGTTATATATATATATATATATATATTTATTTAAAAAATAACAAGAGATGTTCCACTTCTTTAAATGCATTACAGCTGCTTTGTTGTTGTTGTTTTTATTACTGAATTTTATTTATTTATTTTCTCTCCTCATCTATCTACGCTATTTGGTAATAATCATCAGATAAAACTATTCCCATAGTACAAACAATAATAATAAATATAAAGTAACATCAATGTCCAAGGCTTGAGTGCTGGCATCCCACACACTTTTTTTGTGTCTAAAAAGCTTTACACCGAGTTGACCCAAACATTTTTGTTTTGTTTTGTTTTGGACGAATGAACCGGTCGTGGCATCTGCTGTTGTTGCCATTGGCCTTAACGGGGACTCTCTGATTGTCACTCATATGTATTGGTCCACCGAAGGCCATGGCACTGTCTTCCGTGGCGCCTAATTCGGATCCCGGTGATCGAGAGGTATACTGAAACAAATAATAAATAATAATAAGAGTTTTTCCGAGGAGCGCACTCACAGTGACGAGGAGGTGTGGCTAATGTCGTTAAGGTCAATAAAACTTTGATTTCCACAATGGAGGGGATTAAGAGGATCAGATTCCTGCGGAGCAGATGGGTGAAGATTGTATTTATTTATTTATTTCCTTGATGACATCGAAATAATTAACATATTTAAAGCCCAACGGTTTTAAGGAGGAGGCGAGACCAATATACAAATAATATATTTATATATACACCTTTAACGAGTAATTGTGTTTCGCGACATTTAGATTTGGGAGCAGTGCTCATTTTCTCTTTTTTCCACCTATTGCCTGTACTCCCATTACTTTTAACAACTCACGGAGAAAAAAAAAAAAAAAAAAAGCGGTGCTGAACTATCTTCTTAGGTCTCCCTGTGTTATTTTCCTTTTAACTTCTTCTTCTTTTTTTTTTTTCTTTTTTTCACTGCAAAAGAAAAAGGTAAGGGCAAGGAACGCATG
Organism: Trypanosoma boissoni; assembly: GCA_030849725.1. Taxonomy (NCBI): domain Eukaryota; phylum Euglenozoa; class Kinetoplastea; order Trypanosomatida; family Trypanosomatidae; genus Trypanosoma; species Trypanosoma boissoni. The sequence goes on along the minus strand of JASANW010001423.1, from coordinate 43,331 downwards.
CGCCCCGCCCCCTTACCCGAACGCACTTCTCCAAAGCCCCCGCCGCCCCTCTGCGGCCGCTGCCCCGCCGGGCGCCGTGTCCGCGGAGGGGGGGCCGCGCCTGTCGCCAAAGGCCCAAACGATTCGCCCGCAGCGGCAGCCACTGCGGCGGTTTCGGCTTTTGCGCAGGTGCCGCACGCGCTGGCCATGCAGGGGGTTGGGAGAGATGGAACGAAGCAAAGTTGGTCGCAGTCGCGGCCAGACACATTTCACCGAGACGATCGTGTGCGGAGTCAGTGGTTTGAAAATTACAAGAAAGGAGGGGAGAAATGCAGATTGGAGCGGTCAAGTTCTATGACGTGTCGATCGCTTACGCGAATTGAAAGAGTATCGCGTTGTCTCAGCAACCCCACCACCGAAGAGTGTCGTGCTCTCACAAGTCCTGAATGTGATCACGACAATGAAAAGGCAACTTTGATGCCACAGTGTATATCGTCACTTCCGTCATTAGAGGATGACCCAGATGACGCTATTGAATTTGAAATTATATCGATGGAAAGGCAGAAACTCATGCATGCGTATAAGCTCTCATTGTCACAACGCCCAGAAGACAAAGTTGCGCATAACCAAAGAGTTTCCTCACCTACAACGCACTCTGGCACGGCTTTGAAGAAAAATACGATGGTTTCATTCATAGAAGGACCACAAAGCTGCATAAAGGATTACAGTTCTGAGGAGGAAGAGCAAAGTATAAAACAATTTTACCCCAGCAGTCTGCATTCATCTCATCTCAATACGGCGCAAGGAATAAATCATGAGAGACAACTACAAGACACTTTTCCAGTCGCTACAAAAACTGCAATAAGTCATTGCAACGATGCATCTCTTACTTCCCACGCAAAAGCCTCTAATTCTAGTCCAAATGAGGTCATGCAACCAGTCACACAGATGACCCCGCTCGCCCTCAACAAAGAAAACAAAACATCGCAGAATAGTAGCGACACTTCCTCTATACAATGTAAAGAAAAGGAACTGCATAGCAACCATCCGTATAATGAGGAAGCATACACCTCACAGGATACCATGGAAAACTACAAACTCGGCGACGCAGTGTATAGCAGCAAGAAAACGCCTTGCGTTACCGCACTGCACTGCGTCGCTGAACTCCAGGAGGACTGTGTCGCCACTGGCAAAGAAGAAAACGCCGTGTGTATCGAGCGTGCCGTCGCGGAATCCGTGAAGAATAGTGATTATTCGGCATGTGAGTCAGGAGCCGTATGCGGAGGATCAGTGGTTTTGCGGAATATGACACATGAGCTAAGGGATTATGATGATGGATTGAAGGAACTGGAGCCTTCACAGGAAAAGGTGAACAAGTCCTGTGGGATGGTTTGCGATGCTAAAAAAAATGACGATCAATACACTAAGGGCAATTCCTCATGTAAATTGAATGCTGTTCGCACGTCTGTACGAGTTGAAGATAGAGATGGACTTCATTGTAATGTTGAGATGAAACCTATGTACACAAATGATGATTCTTCGCGGGCAGAGTGTGGAGGTGGCACCACTGGAGTTGTTAATGGTGACGTGTCCATCGAAGTAACATTAAAAGAATCCTCTAGGGATATATTTGATATGAGGAGTCTGCCAAGGGAGATGGTTTCTGAAGATGAGCTCTGTAAAGCAGAAGATCTTAATGTGTCACTAGCGGTGGATCAACTTGGGGATACTGCGAGTGGAGCTCTACACATTGGATTAGTTCGAGCAGTTTTAAAGAAGGAGAAATTTTCTGAAGACGCGGCTGTGTTGCTTGACGTTGGTGTGGGATCTTCGGGTGCTAATGCGGAGTCTGAATGTCAAGAGTGTATTCTTTTATCCCCTGTTCGTGATGTGGATCTAAGAAGGAGTCGGAAAGTAAATGTACAGACTTTTGTTGAAGTGGAACAGCAACAAGGTCCGTTAAACAACTTTGATCTTTTAAATAGCGATCCATTCCCAACAGTTCTTCGCGCAAGTGAGACGGTAGATGCTATATCTCCCAACATACGAACACCAGAACTATGTGCTGCTGCTGCTGCTGTGGTTGATCCTGCACAGGAGCCTGTAACTTCTCCACTGTTGGACTCTTCGGAAGCTATTAGTGCGGGTGAACCCGTATCGAAAGCTTCTTTGAGTAATGTTCCTGTACACCCGGCAATAAAAGCCACGTACCGTACGCGGAGTATATCACACGGTGAGCTGCTTGGCACGGACTCCGACGAGGAACGAGAGAATGCCTCAAAAAATATATTCTGGGGATGTTTAGCGCCATTTGCGCGTTGCATGAGGGGTGCTATGCGTCAATAAGGTTTGCAGTTTGGGAAGATACTGTGGAATGAAAGTGGTGCAAAAGAATTGCTTCGTTAACTTCAGGATAAACAATGATTGTAATATCCTTTCTATTTTTAGTACTTGCTTGTCGTCCGTTAATCACTGAACGTATATATATATATATTCTCTAAAGTATTGATTAGTTTTTTTTTCTTTTTCATGCAGTTACTTGTGAAGATTCTGTAGGTGCTTCCAGTTTCTACATTTTTTATACAATGGAGTTGCTGGCCGCATCAATTATGCTTCTTTATTACTTCGGTACTGACTTAGACTTTCATAGAATCTTGCGACATGTTTAGTATATACATTATTATTTTTTTTCTTTGGTGTCTTGCCTATGCTTGTTTTGCATAGTTTTTTTTTTTTTTTTTGATATTGTTTTGAACTGTTTTGCATTAATTTTATTGTTTTCTTGTGCCGTGGGTAAGGTGAGTGAAGTAATGCAGTTGAATCTCCCACCACCGCCACTCGTTCGCATAACGTTTAGTGGAAAGGCGGCGATTTCAACAGGAGTGGTGAATCTTGCAGCCCTTTTTGGAAATACGGACTTTCTACTCGTCAAACCTCTTCCGGAAAAAAGTAAAACTTCGAATAAATGTGAAAATGGCAATGAAGAGTCGGATTCAAGCGATTGCCCTGATAATAACGATGGCAAAATAGATGCAAACGGTACAGTGCGCATGCAGTTGTGTGAACATGTCGGTCTTCCGATTGGTTGTTTCACTGTGGAGGCGGGTGGAAGTTACGAAGTGGTCCGGCGCTGTGATCTGACTGCGCTAAGAGACAATAAAGGGATTCTGTCTTTAGACCACGGGACAGAGAACAATAAACCGCAAACTGCAGAGGAGGCTGCCAAGGAGGATTATACAATGCAGGGACTCAGTGGTCGGGAATGGGCTGATGAGTTGATGAAAGATGATGAAGCGATTCTGGCAGCGGGGGCTCCTTCAAGAAAAGTGAGACAAAGGAGAAAAACTACTACAAAGAAGAATTCCAGTCAGAAAATAGCGGATCAACATACAGATACGCTTGGCGGACATTCCCAGGTAGCGAATGAAAAGGAAACTCAACCAGTAGTGAATCTACCTGATCATTCCACTCGGGGGGATAATGCACAACATAAGGATATGAATAATGAGAGCCTTATTTCAACCGCACCAAAGCAACTAGGGCCCTACGTAGACACTGTTGGGGATAAAAAACCACGTAAAAGCAAACCTCCTGCGGGGTCCAAGCACAAGGCTTCGGATAAAGTGATAAATGCGGAAGCCGAAGAGGAACCCTGTGCCCCGGAGGCACCTGTGGCACCTTCGCGAAGACCAAAGAACACAACGAAACGGCCCTCCCCACCGCCGCACGAGTCTTCGTCTGTGTCCAACTCTGTTCAGCGAAAACGTCGCCCGCCGCTGTATTATAGTAGCAGTCGAAGCCGCAGTCCGGAGAACAGTGTCTCGCAGGAACGCGGCGAAATGGCGCATACTTCAAAACGTGTACGGCATGTTCCTCGAGAGAGCGCTCTGTTGTCACACAGTCCTGTAGATAGGGAGGAAGTTAAAAAAGCTCGCAAGGAGGGTGAGGGGAGTGGAGTGAAAAAGCGTAAGGAACCGGAGTCGCCAGTGTCTCACCCGGGGTCCTCGCCAAACGTAGTGGTGCCGCTTGCACCAGAGTCTCCTGCTCAGCTGTTGGAGTTCAGTGGGAATCGGAACGGGAGCTCGCCGCCTCAGTCCAACCCCCGCACGACTCTCGGTGAAGAAGGTAGTCACTCCGCATTCGCACATGATAGTCCAGCGCTGGGGTTTACAGCTGTGAACAACAGTCTCTCACAGGAATTCAGTCTCGGATCCTCCTCCGCTTCGTCGCTTGCGGATTACGTATACTAGCGAAGAGGAATGTGGCTGGTGATACTATCATTTGATAATCCGTCTGGGAGAAGATGACCGAAGAGGGAAAGAATTGAAAGTGAAACTCGAACGGAGAAGTGGGAAAAAAAAAAAAGTAATTAAACCCATTCTTAATTGTAATTAATATGTATTAAGTCTTTTTGGACACAATGATAAATTATTGCACAACAACTTTAAATGTATATGAATTTGTTTTAGGAAAGGCTCTATTATTTACTTTGGAAGCATTGTTTTTGTTTTGTTTTGCTTTGGTTTATCTTTTAGTTGTTTTTTTTTTCTTTATTGTTTTTTTATGCTTTAAAATAAAGAGATCAATACAAATATATTTTTTTTCCTGAGGAATTAAATAGAAATTGTATAATATGCAAAACGCTCTGGACCCTGCAAAGGCGCCGCAATTCCTTGATATGATGCTGCGACGAAATAGAATTGTACTTATCTCCGCCACATACTGTCAATTCTGCACGAAACTGAAAATGCTTTTTATTGAATTGAAACACCGTTTCGTGTCTCTTGAGATTGATATTATTCCTAACGGGCGCGAAGTATTTACGGAAGTTGTGGGGCGAACCAATGTGCGCACTGTTCCTCAAGTATTTCTCAATGGAAAGTACTTGGGTGGGTATGATGAACTTGTCGCTTTATACAGACGTGGAGAACTATCTGCAGTTTTAGAGAAACGGTGAGTTTATGTGAGAGGCTGAAAGTTTATCTTTTTATTTTTTATTTTTAGTACTCTCTCTCTCTCTCTCTCTCTTGCTCTCTGTCATTATCTTCTTTTATCATTATGCGTTTGTGTAGTTGTTTTCGGAACGTGTTCGGATTTGTTTTTCGTGGGTCGAATATTATTTGGCGTATTGGTCATTATCTATACAAAGGCAATGGGTATACACCATTTTCTGGCTATCTGCTTTAATCACAATCCAGATAGTTGTTGCTTCTGTATATTTGTGCGTGGTTGACTTGCTTTGATTGATTCTTTGGTTTTTCATACATATACATTTATATATATATATATATATTGATTTATGTGATGCCTGAATTGCTCAAAATGGGGGAAAGGACAATAATCTCATCTGACAGTGAAGCAGAGTATATGAAACACGCGTCAGGTGGTGGGTAAAGACAGGTGTGAGCCATATCGCAGGAAATTTACCAATTCTACAAGAGAAGAAATTATCTCAAGGACACAGGTGTTCCATTTTTCATACTCATGTGTTTTTCGAAGCAAAGAAAAAAAAAAAAAAAACACCAATAAGTGTCTTCGCATACAGACCACGAAGGTATCTCACAATAAATCTTCTTTGTCTATTCAAATTCATGATGATCACATTTTGGCGTGTACATGTTACTTTGCGCGTAAGGGATTAGTTGAAAAGTGTGTACTTGGTTTTGTTTTGTTTTTTTTTTGTTTTTTAAAAAAGAAAAACTAAAATTCGTTATTGTGCAGTAAGGAATGTTGTAGAAAAGAAGAATTATTCGTGAGGGAGTAGGGAAAAACAAGATCTCTTCTTTGCTTTTAATCTTGGTTGATCTATTTTTTTTTTTATTATTATTATTATTCTGTTTCTGTGGCTCTTGGCGAACTCTTGTAGTTTGCTTTATTGAGTTTTTTTTTGTTGTTTTGTTATTGTTTTACCCACATGTGTTCGTATATTTCCGTTTACATATGTACATATATTTATTTATCTTCCCTTATATATATATATATATATATATCTTGTTTTTGTTTTACTTGTTTATATAGAAAGAAAAAAGGGGGAGAGTAAAAAAAAGAGAAAAAAAAAAAGAGCTGGTATTTTAGTCCTTTTCAGAAGATTAAACATAACTTGCGTTTTCTTTTTTTTTTTTTTTCCTCTCTCGTTAATAAATGTCCGATATGGGGATCCAGGCGCCATTCAATTATGCGATGCCGCTGGCCTCCCACTGCCCCACAGATCCATTTTACGCATTACAGAATCTTTCATCCGCCCCCACACAAATGCAATTTAGTGTACCACAGCAAGCGGCTTACTATCCCGTCTCATGCGCGAGCAACAGGAGCGGCATCGGCAGTAGTGCGGCGAACATGGGGCACTCTGGTCATGCGTATGGAAGTGATAGTGTTGAGCAGTCGGCACTTAGTAACCTGCGCATGTATTCCGACTACTGTACGATGGGTGTACAAAATACAATGAGCAGTGGCTGCCATGTATCGGAGCCAGTGCCGCCTTCTCATGTTAGTCAGCGACCGGAGGATTTGCAAACTCGGGTTCCACACGTTAGTCATGTCTCTAGCAGACTAGCCACCGCACGACGACACTTGCATGAAGCCAAGAAGGAAGTCGCTCCCGTGGCACGTCGCATACAAAAAGAAGACCCTCAGCGATTACGTGCAATTGCCCGCATGGTCTCTCAGCAAACCCCTGAAGCCTGCAGTGGTGGGCGTACGCCGCTCGTAGAGAATGCGGCGGTGACGATTTTTCACTCCCACGGCAGTGAGGGGCAATCCGCTTCGCGCCTTGGTGAGCTGCACGCAAAGGCCGCCGCGGGTACGTCAGGGGGGCGATTGGCTCAACTCATTGCACACGCGCGAGTCCCGGAGTCCAAACCGTTTCTTCCATTTCATGCTGGGGAGAGCGGGTACGCCGTGTCGTCGTCGTCGTTGTTGTTTCCGCAAGGGACTCCGCCAGCGGAAAGGTGTGCGGAGGGGAATCGGTTCTCCGGAGTGGAAAGCAGTGGGTATAGCCAACATGGATTGAGACAGGTGTGGAGCAGTGGCAATTCCTTTGTGCGGGAAATACCGCAGCGGCAGGAACAACAACAACAACAGCAGCAGCAGAAGAAGAAGCAGGAGTCTCCACAACGTTTGCGGCGGGGGATTTCACGAAGGGATTCTGTGCCAGTTAAAAAGGAAGCGGAAGGCGAAGCAGCACACGAAATGAAGTCAAGTACTACACGTTTGTCAGAGTTGCAAAAGGCGAGGTTTCATCCAAAGCAAGGCGCGTCGACACTGAGGCATAGTTACGGTAATGCAGAGCCGAGTGATCCATCTATTCCGCATCTTGTGTTGGATACATGCTCTATATTACATGCCTCCAAGCTGCAATTACGTGACTTGATGAAGAATAATGTTCTCTGCATTCCGTTCTCTGTGTTGGAAGAATTGGATAAGATGAATAAAAGGCATAACGATAATGCGAATAAAGCTAGAGACGCTAAACAGTTTATTGCTCGCCGGATGCGTGACTGGATCGCTTCGGTAATGAATGAAAAAAATGTTCGTCTTCAACGGCGTTCCGAGGTAATTGAAGCCTTCGAGGTAGAAGGAACCAATAATGATGATTCCATATTAGGATTTGCTGTTTTTCTTAGCCGTAAGGAGTTACGCAAGGTGTTTTTTATATCAGAAGACAAAATTCTGCGCATAAAGGCTACTGCGGAACTTGGTTCAAGTTATGAGTTGAAGGACATTTTATATTTGGATCTGTCGGAACCGAAGAAAGGAAACTTTAGTGTAACGAAAACGAATGAAATTACAAAAGGAAAGAAGCAGAAGAAAAAGTGAGTCGTTATGGGTATCGCACCTCCTTTCCTCGTGGGAAAAATTGCTATACTCTGCACTGAATGCATTTTTCTATTCTTCTTTTTTTTTTTTTTTTTTTTTGTTTTCTTGTTAAAGAATGGGGAGAGATGAGGAATGCAATAGATAGAAGAAAAAAAAAAAAAAAAACTTTGTTGTGTCATTTGTGTGTGCAAAAAAAAAATATATATATATTTGCCTTGATCTCTCTCTCTCTATTTCTCTCTATCTATCTGGATCTCTCCCTTCTTCTTCTTATTCTTTGTGTGCGTGTATTTATTCTCGTTTGTTTTACTGTGTAATTTTTTTTTTACCCTTATTATTTTTTTTTTACTCTTTTTTTTTTTTTCTTTTTTTTTCTCTTTCTCATTCACTCACACGGTGTGCGTGTACGTGTGGTTTCTAGCAAAAGGATGATGAACAGTTAAGTCATTACACATTGTGCGCCGGTTACACTCAATATTTCATCAATGTTCCTTCTCTATTTAGGGAGAATGAACCAAAAGTCGCATGCGAGTGAAATCACTTTTCTTCAGATTCAATAAATGGCTCTTTGAACCCCTTGCAGCGTAACTGCAGGTAATCGCTATCATGGTCCGAAACTCCCTGTCTTGCAAAGTATGAAAACTTTTTTTTTTTTTTTCTCTTCAAATCCTCTGCGTCGCCGTCTTATTAAAACTTCGAAATGAAAGAATGAACGGAGAGGTACGGAGACGGCGGGAAAACTACTGTGAATTGCACTAGAACCTCTCGCGTGTCATTTAGAGTAAAACCGAAGGCGAAAGCAAAAAAACAAAACAATAATAATAATAATAAATCTCCTTTGTAGTCCTTTGTGACGAGAATGGAATTGTATGGGATCTCTTTGAGATCTCGACAGTTCACCGGCTGTGCGAATTGCGGCACTCCCGCGGTGGCCCTGTCGCTCTGCAGCGGAGAATGCAGATCAGCACTCAGCCCAATCGGGGAAGGGTGACAAGAAGGATACACAGGGAGGGAACTCTGCTAGTCAGCTGAGGTGCGTCTTTTTGTTTACTTGTTTGGTTTTTGTTTTTTGTTGTTGCTGTTGTTTACTGAGAGTAGAGGCAGTGATGAGAGGTTGTGTTGATATATATATATATATATATATATGTTTCTGTGTGTGTATGCGTGCATCTCATTTTTTCTTTTTTGATGTTTCCGACCCCTTCTGGAGTCATTGACTAATTACGTATGATTTTTTGTTTCAGGTATAATTTTCTCATCCAGTGGTTGTTCTTTTTTACTCTTTTTGTTATTTGCATTTTCTCGTAAAATTATCTCTGGCTCGCGAGTTGTAGACACATGGATTGACAAATTGGCTTTCGTGTAGCCTTTCTGGAATCCATAATTTTTTTTTTGTGTTTTTTTTTTTTTTTTCGTTATTTGCGCTGTTTTCTTTTACTTGGTTATGACACAGTTTTGCCGGTGACAGAGCTAGTAGTGCTGGTTAATGAGAACCAACTATGTATGTTTGCTTTCTTGTCGGTAATATGTTTTATTGTTCTTTTCCCCGTCTTTTCTCTCTTCCACTTTTTTTTTTTCCCCACTCTTTTCCTTCTTTACAAATTTTGTAACTTTCCTCAGCAGCAACTTAGCGGCAGCCACAACAAAATAACTTTGTACAGTCTGTCCCTCACCCCCTCCACCCCTTCTCCTTGTCCTCCTTTTCTCTTCTGAACTGCGAGTCCTTTATACTGTGCGGACTCAATTCCCCTGCGTATGTCTGTTCCGCCGCGCAAGAACGTTCGCCTCTGCAATCCCTCCATCTCGCCTCCGCTCGTACCGTTTCCATGTGACCCGCCACCGCGCGCGAGCAATCCCTCATCGCCTTTGGCGACTTCGATTGATGCCCCATCGATTGTTTCTCCTGCGGCATTTTCTTCCGATGGCGTTGGTGTTGGCGTTGGCCGTCAGACGAAAAAGGAGAAGCGGCGACAGGCGACGCCATGTAAGTGTCACGTAAAGCTTGAAGAGACACTTCTATGTGTGGATTTCCTTCCGGCCTTTAATGCCCTCGCGATTGGCAACACCCGAGCCGTGAGTATTTTTGAGGTCGTAGAACAAGTCACGTCTCAGCCACAACCGAGTGTGTCCATGGTGTTGCGCGATTGTGGCACATTTGGTAACCTTGCAAGAGTGGAGACCCTCGCTTGGTATCCCGCGGCAGATGAGGCAACGCTTGCTATTGTCCAGCTAAGCCGTAGCGTGACTGTTTTCTTTGACTGCCTTGCACTAAAAGCCGGACGTCGGGGTTATATGGCACAGCAGGGGATTCGTAATGCCCCTGGACGCAGTGTGGTTTCTGCCACTTCCGTTGGCAGTGGATTACTCAGCAGTGCCGTCCTGAGTGGTGGCCTTTCGGTCCCGTCCACACCGGCCACCGTACAACAGAAGCAGGGAGATTCATTTGCAACTGCTGGGGTGCCTACCGCCAGGCGCACGGCTCCTGGGCCGTCTTGCGGAATGGTTGAAGCGGTCATTGACACAGACTGCGCACGCGTCGAGCGGATTGCGTGGGATCCACATAATCCATACACACTTGCGCTCACCTCGGATGCGACACATTTTGAACTTTGGTCTATTCCGGTCACGGCAACGGTCGTTTACCCACCGAGGCTTGTGCTACGCCCACCTGCGCACAATGGACAAGCTATAACTCGTGGTGTAGCTTTTTCACCGTCGGATCCAAATTTGATCATTGTCGTTGTTGACGTGGCGAATGCGGGGCAGGTGATTGTATATGACAGGCGCCAAGTAGAAGTACCACGACATGTGGATACACCAGGGCATTGCCTTACGCTTGTATTTCACCCAACCTACTGCGATCTTCTCGCTGTATGCTATAGGAAGAAAAAGACCCAGCCGGACTCTCGGGTGCAATTTTTCCGTGTCCTTGACGAGGTGAACTCACCACAGCGCGATGGTGGGCCTTCTGTTGTGGAGCAGCAATGTATTCCACCAATTGATAGTTTTGCCCCATTGCACCGCATTCGTTGGCGACCGCCTATTTCGCGCCCCGGGGAATCGTTGCCTTGCACTGAGACAGACCGTAGCGGTGCCACCATGGCAGCTACCAGTATCCAAAGCAATAGTAATGGTGATGGCTCTGTCACTAATAGTAATAATATTGGAGGTATAATTGATGCGATTTCTTCACAACTGTGGTTTGCCTCGGTGGCACAAACCAACGTGCAGGACGTCAGTGTATGGGATGCAGCGAATGGCTTCTGTCCGATCATTTCCATTCGAGGCCCTTTTGACAAGTGTGAGGCAAAGGACTGTGTCTGGGTAAATCCCCTCTCTCTCGTCACTGTATTCAAGAGCGGGGAGGTGGTGCTCACAACTTTTCTTGACGACACGGGGGAGGGACGCGACACACTTTTTCGGTTTCCCAGCGGCGGGTCGGAAACTCGAAACTCCGATGTCTTTAGTCTCAGCGCCATTCTCCCATCAGCGGCGGTGGTATCAGATTACTTTGGTCGCAGATTTGTCGTCCGCAACACATCCTCGCAGATACGTGAATATTATAAACGCGTTGTTCGCACCGAAGCGTGCGAATTGGTTGAGCAACTTCTGGTGAAGGCTAAACTCGGATCATCGGCCGTGTCAAGTGTGACGAACTATTGCAACACAGCGACGGCAGCAATGTCTCGTGAGTGTCTCCCTGGCGGGCTGACCGAATCTTGGTCCTCACGTCTGTCTCCACAGCCACAATCCCTACACTGCACGCACTCCCCGTACCCAGTGCAGAATGCACTCCCCTCCACTGCCTCTTCCCGGGCGGTTGTGTCGTTGGTTGGGGGAAACCAGACCCCGGGGACGAGCAAGACACCAAAGGAAAAGAAAAGTAAAATATTTGGGAAGATTTTTTCCTTCTCCTCGGATAAGACTCAGATGACGAATGTAGCCAAGGAACAGCAACGGAAAAATATTTCTTCAAAACCACAGAGAGTTGCTCCAGTGGAAGCGGGTACATCACCCGTGGGTGTAATGGCTGGTACGATTTCCACGCCACTGTCGAATTCGGATGTTTTGGCGCCTGACGTTTCTCAAATAACAGCGGTGACTTCTTTCTCTCGTGGGTCCAATGACGCGAATCTTGAACTCATCTTTCCGACACTCCTTACACTCGCTGGTAAAGACGTTGGCACTCCGGGAACGGTTCCAGAGGTAAGCAAGGGTGGTATTGCTAAATCAAAACCTCTGATCATTCCAATAACGCCTCCAATACCAGCCAATGCAGTGCATGCTTTGAACAGTGTTGATGAGCGTCAGTGGCAACTCTTTTCACCCAGGTCACGCACCCCTGCGTACGCGCAGGGGATGCAGCAGATGATTGTTTTCTCTTCTCCTGAGGGACGAGTTGCTGAGAGTAGCAACAGCAGCAATCGCAATATTGTGCCTCAATTTGAGAGTTTTCAAACGATTCTGAGGAGTCCCACGTCTATTCCGCCATCAGAGGAGGATAATGCGCAAAGACGGTCTGCAAATCTTATCTTGATACCTCGCAAAGGGAATCCATCCTGTGTAAGTAAAGCTAATATTAGTAAAGAGATTGCTTGGGGTAATAATTACTTGTTGTCCGGGTTATCTCTGGAGAGTGGAGTCTTAAACTCTTCGGCCGCCACAACATTGCCTTTTCTTGCCGCTGCTGCTTCTGTGGTCTCTCCTGTTTCTCTTTCCTCTTCTTATGCTCCGCAACGGTGGATGAAAGGCAACGAAGAGCACCGAGCGGCCAAGGCGTGTGATGTGGAGATGGAGTCCATGAACGGATTGCTGGGGTTGCGCTCGCGTGTTTCGCCGGTGATTGAGCGTTTTGTGTTGGACAATGAGACATGCGGATGGGCATATGTTGAGCGCGGCGCCGAGGCAGAGGCTTTCGTGCGGTACGCAAGAGAGTGGCAAGTTGGGTACGAAACCGCGCGGCAAATGCACAATGCTCGTCGCGTTGATTATAATCCTACTGACGATGAGGATGCAGGTGACCATTTCCATTTTCATGATGGCACTGCTCGTCATGGTACACGTGTGGAAGATGGTAATCGCGCTCAAACGGGGTCTGCGGCGATTTCCGTTATGGAGGCTCACCACGTAGACCGGCGCTTTGCACGGATAATGGAGCACAATGCAAGTGTCTGTGAGGCATGTGAACGCGAATTGCTCGAAGATGACTCCCAAAGTCACAGACTCGATAATGCAGTGAGTTTGAGCATCTCCCACGACACCAATAATAACACTGGAAACATTGGCAACGCTACGGTGGACCCTCGTGCGCATCTGTGGGCTGCCTTGGCGCATGCACTACGTAGCCATGATGTCTCACTTGTCACGACGCTTGTCACTGCTCAACTTGATTATGCCGCACTCCTTGGGGACGCGCAGTACTGTATTGTCCTCTATCTTCTCTATGGACTCTGGTGGCGCCAGCGACACTGCTGCGTCTGGTGCCACCCGTGTCCCCTCGTCCCCAACGGTAGCGACGATCACAAGCATGCCAATGAAAACAAGGGGCACGCGAAGAAGCCTTGCCATAGTCATCCACAGGGTATTTATCAACACGGCACGCAAGGGAATGCCAATGCTGATGGAGATTGCGGGCGCAAGTCGGCAGCGGCCGTGTCGCTCGATGCGGTACAACGGCGCTGGTGGCTTCGCGCGCTGCAGTGGCTTGAGCAATACGTCACATGGCTGCACGCGTGTGGGCTGCACGTGGCACTGAATGAGTTACTGCTTATAGTTCCGCGAGTGACGGGGGAGTCATTCAATCCTGTGCACCCGCGCGCGGCGGATATTGCGTACAAGAAGCAACTCACATACGTGCACTGTGGTATGTGCCGAAACGCTGCGCTCGTCCCATGTGCTCTGACGCAGGCCACTCCTGAGACTGCGTCAAAATCCAAAAACTCTGCTCCGCTTAAACTACGAGCATCGGAATGGGTCCATGGCGATACATGGGAAAGTGACGATAATGATTACGATGACGATGACGATGACTCCTGCCGAACGTTTACTGACAGTTTCTCTTCTACCACGAGCATGACGCCTGTGGAGTCTACTTTGTCCACACTGCCCCACAACGCTTCGTGTCGGCTCTGCCACAGCAGGGCGCACATGGTTTGCGTGATATGCGAGGAGATTGTGGAGGGTATGTACTTCTTTCTCCGCGGCTGTGGGCACGGGGGACATGTGCATCATATCGAAGAGTGGCTTCGTTTGTCAAACGAGTGCCCGCGCTGCGGGGAAAAAATAGTGTCCTAGTAAGTGACACACAAAGCAGTCGTATGAGGAAAAGACAATATATATATACATATATATATATATTATTTTTGTGGATGCAGCTATCTTTTTTTTTTCTTTTTTGTGTTCTCTTCTTTTGATGTTAATCTGTCGATGTTTCACTTTTTCCTCGTATGTTGTAATATTGGAGTGTGTGTGTTTCGATACAATTTTCATGAGAGGGAAAGTTTTTACGGATGAGTGTCTGGAAAAAAAAAAAATTACACAGAAAAAAAAAAAATTACACAGAAAAAAAAAAAATGTGTAAGACTAGATATAATTATCTTGTCTTTGGAATTGGAGGAGTGAAGTCAAACATTTTTATTATATTTTTTTATAAACTATAAACTGTTTCTTTCATGCTCGTAAGGTGTGCAGTTGAGGTATGGGTATGTCCCATTTTTTGTTTTTGTTTTCTTTTTGTTTATTTATTTATATATATATATATATATACGTATACATTTTTGGACGTATATCGGGTTTTAGAAGAATAATTTTAAAAAGCGGTCGGATTTTCTTTTCCCTCTCTCACAGAGGGACCAAAGAAGCGATCAATATATATATATATATATATATATATATATATATAGTGTGTGTGCCGTGCGCACAGTCTATCAGTAGTTGTCTATTATTTCTTATTTTTTATACATTTTTTGAGCGCTCCATAGAAAAAAAAAACCCTTTAACCCGTCCTTTTTTTCCCTTCCCACTTCACCACTTTCCTCGCGAATGCTTCACTCCGTGGACCTTTGTGCGTATTTTGCCGATGGCTTTGCCTTTTCCACTTTGCCCACGGCCAATCCCGCGGAGCGATCTGTGCCGCTTTCGCTCTCCCGGGACTCCGCGGGCAGTGGCGCTGGGGACTCCAAAGGACTTTCGCTTTCGCCGGCCGCGACGGCGCTGCGCGCTATGGGGCCGAGTGGCTCATGGGCAGAGTGCCCCGACACACAAAGCACAACGCGGCACAGGAAGTCCACACAAGGCCCACGCACTGAGCTCTTTACATTGTTGCAAGAGGCCGTGCGTTGCTGTTACGCCGCGGAGGACACTGAGCGCGACCGTCGCGAGCGTCTGCGTCATGGCACTTGCTGTGGCGAGGAGGTGGGACGAAGTGGGGAGATTCACACGAGCAGCGAATTCGCGTACGCGTTGGCGGGGATTCGGGCACAGCAGTGTCGGCGCAGTGAAGAAATGCGGCGCGCGGAGAGAGCTGCGCAGGATGCGGCGAGAGCAAAGGAATTGCCTCAGCTCGTCGAGGACGCCGTGCGCTATGCACAGCAACTTTGCACAGACCACAGCAGCAATGCAGCGACGTTAGAGGATCCCGCACCATTGGCTCCCGGGTTTTTTTCTGTGGATCAAATGCTCTACGCGCGCTTTCCTCCGCCATTGCTTCGCGCTGCGCCTTTTGCCGCGGGGGTTTCGCGACTGTTGCGTTGGCTTCGCACATGGCATGAGCCGATGGATGGAGCCAATGGGCACGACTACCGTGACGCGTGGCTGCGCATATCTCAGTCGGACTCTATGTTCCTTCCGAATCGACTTTCGCCGAGTGGGGCACCGGATACGGCGTCTGCGGCGTATTACGACGAGTTCGGTAATCGCATGCGCAGTGCGCGGCTTGCGAGGAAACTGGCGGAGCAACTTGCCGTGGAGGCGGAGGCGGAGGCGGCGCGTGCGAGGCGTCGTGGGTACTTTTCCCGTGCAGGTGAAACAGGCAGTGGGCGTCTCTCTGGGCGCCGTGTGGGGTATGAAGATGCCCTATTCCCGGAGTACTCCTCGGGAAGCGACGATGCAAGCGAGTCGGGGGATGAAGATGTAACGAATATTGCTGTCCTTCACGGTCCGTGTGGAGTGGGAAAGACGGCGGCAGTGTATCTCGCCGCGGCTGTGCTTGGGTATCGCGTTGTGGAGATGAATACCTCTGTGCGACGTTGCCCGAAGAATATAGATCGCCTTCTCGCGGAGCTTACACGAAGCCGGCGGCTTACGGGTCGCGCGGAGAGCGGGAAAGCGATGGTAAGCATTGAGGAGGAACTCAAAAAGCTGAAGAGTGAACACGCGGCGGCGGCGGCACAGCAATCGCCATCTCCGCCCCCGGCAAAAGGAAAAGGTGGGAATAAAGGGAACAAGGCGAATGCCATCTCCGCCGCGGCAGTCGCGGCGTTCTTCAAACCGCGACCGGTGGCGACGGAGGTGATTGACGTGGATGAGGGAGGGGGGAAACCACGCGCAGGCGAAGTGGTAAAGACAGAGTCGAGAGTGCATAGCCCTAGTACGCGAAAGCGACCCAGGGAATGTGCAAACATAGACACATCCGAAGTGAAAGCTGCAGGGGTGTCGACTACGAGTGCAGAAGGCACAACTCCAGCTTCTTCCGCTGCAGATGTATTACCCGTGAGCAATAATAATAATAATAATAATAGCAGTGGAGTGGGAGTTGGAGGAGGAGTAGACGACGACACGGCTGGGCGAACACTTCTGCTCTTTGAAGATGCAGACGTTATTCTTGCTGACGAAACGATGCGTCCCTTCTACACCGCTGTGCGTAATCTCGCGCAGCGCAGCAAAGTCCCTATTTTGGTGACTGTTTCGTCCGGCACAACTTCTCCAGCAGCGCACACGACTTCAATGGGCGCGGCACAGGCGGCGCAGTACTTTGGAAAACAAACGCCTTTTACCGGAATGGCCTCTATGCCTCGCAGTGCGCTCGTCACGCAGCTTCTCGTCGTGGCTGCAGTGGAGCGTGGACTGATTGCATGCTCGCCAGAAAGCCACACTAACAATGCGATGGACTCTTATTCTTCTTCTTCTTCCTATTCTTCTCCACTCTCTTGTGTAACAGTGACGGATGTGGAGGCTTTTCGGCGAATATCGGATGCGCTGCGCAGGGAAGTGTACGCTGCGAGTGATGAAATGCACATTGATGTACGTATGTGGCTCAACCGCCTTCACTGTCTTCTTCTTTGCGATCAGTGGCCTGAAACTCATAATCCTCACGAAAAGTTTCATACCAAAGCCAATGGCCGTGGCAATTCAGAGGAAGACGCGGAGGCGGAGGGTCCTGTGTCGTGGCTAATGCCAACCTGCGCGGCAATGTCAGCGGGGGATAACGATATCGATCGAAATGTTTTGGTTCGCAGCGA
The DNA here is from genome assembly GCA_030849725.1 of Trypanosoma boissoni. Lineage (NCBI taxonomy): Eukaryota > Euglenozoa > Kinetoplastea > Trypanosomatida > Trypanosomatidae > Trypanosoma > Trypanosoma boissoni. The sequence continues at coordinate 26,076 of JASANW010001423.1, read as the reverse complement.
GTGGGATGCGCGGCGGGGTCGAGCGCTTTCCCTTGACAGTTCCCCTGTCCCATCCCCGTGGGAATGGGCACAATTCCAATACGCCGAAGAAATCTCCACGTATGGATGTGGCATGCGTAATGGAAGCAGCAACACGATTAGTAATAGTGTTATTGCCAATAATACGAGCAACAGCGGCAGTCCGTGCACTAATGGGAATGGGAGTGACGGCGCGGTGGAGATGCGTAACAGTTCGGGTGACACAAGCGCGGATGCCTCGTTTAACGCGATGACCTCCGCTGATATCCCCGCTCCGAATTCCATGCGCGGTGGAACGCCGCTTGCAGATAACCTGCCATCAACTCTTCGCGAGCATGCGGAGAAGTTTTCTGTAGATGATGAATCAGGGAGATGGAGATGTGGTTTTACGACACGGGATCGCATTGAGGCATTTGGACATTGGTGGCGCCGCACACGGCGGAGTGATGCGACTCGGTTCTTTGTTGCGGGGCGGAGCGGAAAAGCGTATGAAGATGTTGTTGGATTTGGAAGCCTGCTGCAACCCGTGCCGACGGGGAAGTCCGGGTAGAGGGGGAGGGTGCAGCTTTAAAAAAAAAAGAAAAAATAATAATAATGAGGTACTATCATTTGTTGTTGTTTTAGTCCTTTTCCTTTTTTTTTTTCACTGCTTTTGTTACTTATCTCTCACACCTTACTGCTTCATCGCGGTGAGTTATAGAATTGAAGTTTTTGTTTTTTTGTTTTGTTTTTTTGGCTGCTGCTGCTGCTGCTGTCATTCGCACATGCAAAGCTACAGCGAATAGATGGAGCATACGCTCCCCAGAGGTCTAATGATAGTGTGTTTGTTTCTGTACATATATATATATATATATATATATATATATATATATATATATATGTGTGTGTGAAATTGTGTGAATCCCGGTTTGGAAAGAATACAGAGAGAATTACAGAGAATGAATGCTTAAAAATGGAGTACGGGGGATGATTGGTGAATCTTCTTACACTTGATACTTCAAATGAGTAGGGTTGTCTCCGGTATAGGGTGTTGTGGGTTCTCTTTATCTCTGCTCCCATGGTGATATTTTTATTTATTTTTTTCCGTCTTATTCTATTTTGTTTCATCTACTTTCTTGATGCTGTTTCTTAATACTGATTATTATTATTATTATTATTATCTTGCCTTGCATCGCATTAGTTCAGAGACCGAAGCAAAAGAAAGAGGAGGAGGAGGAGGAGGAGGAGGAGAACTCGCACGGGGAAGCGGGACCGGCGGTAGAAATCACTTTTCTCTCCCTCTCTAGGATCTGCAGTGGTGGGCGGGTTTTTCACATACTCCTCTGTCATTCCGTCTGTGATGGCGACTTCATCCACAGCAAAGTATACCAATATCACAGTCGAAACCGATGCCAGTGATGTGCAGCGCGTTGTAGCGTATCCTTTAGACATCGCCCCTGCCACAGCGATACCGCCCGGTGAGAAGCACTTTGGCTTTGATGCGAAGCAGCTCCGCTTGCAGTATTTCTACACCGGCACTGTCCTTTGCGCGGACAGTAGCTCGGGTGAAAACTCCAGCAACAGTGGATTTGTTCCTCATGGCAAAGGGAAAATGGCATGTGTGCTCTACGCAAAACCAACCACAGCCGCTTCGAACCATATCAAGAGCACGCTGCTGCCGTACCCGGTTCTTGTTGAAAGCTACGGTGAGGTAAACGATCTACGCAATGTGCCTCTCCTTTCTCTCGCAGTGTACAGTGGTGAGTTTGCGCACGGCCAGCGTCACGGTCGCGGTAAGCTCACTGTGTGCAAAAAGTATGCTATCACATGTGGCTGGGACTCTGACACACCGCTGCTTGACGGTACACTCTGTCTTCTTCAGCTCTTTCATAGTTCAGCAGTGGAAAACCCACCGCGGCTGGCGGGACAGTACACCGGCATGGTGACCTTTTTGTCCTCCAGTGCGAATTCCAAGCATGGTCGATTTGCTGGGCTTGCGTGGGCACATCAGGCGGAGTTTGTCGCGGATGGTGTGGGGGAAATGTATGCATTGCGCGGAATGCAGCGGTGTGGGAATTGGCAGCGCGGTCAGCGACACGGTTTTGGTGTGGAGTTTGACCCCGCGGTTGGTACTGTTTATATGGGCAATTTTGCGTACGATCATCGTGATGGCCCAGGAGCCTTGCATTACTGCGCAACAGGGGCGCAGCTCTGTGGCAACTGGAAGGATGGAAAACTTATGGCAACAGGTAATCTAGTATTTCCCTCATGGCCTTTTACGCTGCAAGGGGCACTGTGGAAAAGCTATGAAACGTATTCGTTTGAGTACGGTACATTCGTGCGGTCGGGTGGATCTTTAAGTGGCGTGTGGGAACCACTCTTTGTGGATTTTGACGAATTTCTCGCCACATCCGTTGTGGATTTACAGCAGCAGGAGCAGTCATGCCATGCGGGTTCTCAGGGTAACTGTGATGAAACAGCAAAAGCAGATGCAAGGCGCAAGGCAGAAGTGCAGGATAATAAGATAAAGACGGATGATGCTACAGAGGAAACGAGTGATTTTTTTACGCTCTTCACCTCTATGATGCAGCGGTCAGATTTCACTGCCGTTCTCGCGGCTTTTCAGCGTTTTTATTACTTTCTTTACAAGCCATGCCTTGGGGCAGTGTGCAAGGAGTCACAGGACACTGCGGCAGATCTAGGAATAGCAGGAATGTCTCCCATTGCTCAAGAGTTGATGGCGATTCCTGTTTCAACAGTCGGGTGGACGCCCCCATCTTGGTGTGAAGAGATGTGCCGTGCAAATTTGTCACCACTGTGCCCGCATGACAAAACTCTTTCAGAGTCTCTCGCCACGCGCATGCCGCCGACCAAACTCTTTGAACGTGCCATGCACGATCTCGCCTCCTTCGTGTCTTCTGTGCGTTTACGCCTTATCTCCTACGCAGTGGCACACCCCGCGGCCTGTGGTGTGTCCGTGAGTAAAAGTCTTATCGCGGCTTGCTGGGACGCCGTCTTTGCGCTTGTCGCTCCTGTCGTGCACGAACTCGCCGCGGCGGCGGACACAGAGGCGGCGACGGAGACATGTTTGGCTCTCAGCCGCTGCGGGGAGCTTAGGGCCAAGGACTTTGTTCCCATGGACTCCGTGCGGATGAAAAAAGATTCTATGGGTCGTTTCTTTCCCGGTCCGCGCTGGAGTGTGACTGGGGTTTGCGACAGTGGAGCGAGTGAAGAGAGTATTGCGTGGCCATTTGCTGCCCCGGCACGCCACACACGGCGCGGCATTTCAATAACAAGCAACGGTCCACTTCTTTCCTTTAGCGATCCAACAGGCGCCGCCTATCCGTCACTGGCAGAAACGTTGTCGCTTTTTCATGCAATGTGGCGTGAGGCGCGAGGGCTTTTCCCCACGCATCCACTGCAACAGGAGCGGTGGATGTGTGTTCGCCTGCTTGATGCGTTTTCAGGTCGTACTGAAGAAAGCATTGGTGAGGCAAGTGCCGTGCTGAACCCTGTCGCCGTTTTGCGTGTGTTGCGGATACTCACGTGCGGTGTGAACTTACCGTACCCGTTCCCCCTCGACGAGAAGAAAATAAGAACGGATCCCTTCAGAGGGGACACGGCAGGGGCGGAAGAAGAAGAAGAAGAAGAGGAAGAAGAAGAAAAAGAAAGTGGCGAAGGGGAAAAAGAAAAAGACGAGGAGAAGCTTCTGGCGATTGTGTTGGATGCCGCCGACGCCGCATTGTCACGGCTTCGTCACATCTATCCATCTATTCGCCGCTGCGAGTGTGACGCGGCACGTGTTTATCCACTTGACGAACTCGCCATGCGTGCCCGTTTCATTCTTCTCGCTGCTAGTGGATCCATTCATCTAGACACTCCGGATCTGCCTCGGGCGCTGCACCAGACCGTCGCCGTGATGCAAGCAGCGGTGCGCGAGCAGCGTGGAGTGAACGGCAGGGACGAAGATGGATCTCCCGTGCGAAGTGTGTTGGACATTGTGCTTTGGGCCGCCGAGTGCGTTGGTGGTGCTATGGACTTTGTGAGTGAACCGCAAGAGACCACAGGGGGAGGCCCGTGGTCACTCTTTCTGCCGAACATAACGACAACATCTGAAATGCCGCGGAGCCGCACTGTCTCGGAGGACACGGCACCTGACATAATGGACCACTCGGGAGAAGAGACTTTGCGTCTGTCGCTCTTGCAGCAGTTTCTTGCTGAACTGGGGATATGTTTTGAATTGCGTGTGCGGCTTTGCTACGACAATGAGGAGGACGCACTGGAGTCGCTGGTGCCTGCCAGGTGTGTTGGGAGAGAGGCCACGCTCTCGCTAAAAGTGCCGGATGGGTTTATCGGAGGGCTTGCGTGTGAGGTACTCGCTGATGCGTGGCTGCACACAATGCTTTCATTGCGTACCACGACACCGCGACGAAGAACAACACGAACAGATCTTCCTCGAAGTAGTTCGACGGAGTGAAAAAAAATTTTTTTTTTGAAAAAAACAAAAAAAAGTGGAGTTGTGGGTCCATTGGCTTGGATGGATCGCAGCTCGTGTACGTTACAAGAGGCTCTCTCCTCTCAGGGAGGGAGAAGGGGGATAAAGAGATGTGTGGAAAAGAAGAAAAGAAAAAAAGAATGACGCGGAAGAAGAGTAAACTAGACATCAATGGATAAATAAGGAAACCGCTGAGCTTTTTTTTTTTTTGTTTGTTTGTTCTTGTTGTTTGCTGTTGCTGGTCTTGGTAATACTTTTTATGACTTGTTTGTTTGTTTTTTTCCGTTGTGCGTGTATGCATCTCTTTTGTTCTTTGTTATTCATTGCACTGCGCAGTTTTTTTTTTTTTTTTTGGCGATTATCATTACTACTATCTCTGTCTATTTGGTGATTTTATTCTCTCTATTTTATTTTATTTTATTTTCCTCTTAATGAGTTGTGTCCGCACGAGTACCGTATAGAGGTGATTCCTAGTTTTCCTGTAAAGCAAAACGAAAAAAAAATTATTGAATCCTTTCTCTATCATCTAAAAGTTAGTCTTTATATAGCGCAGCTCCTTTTTCATTCGGATTGTATTATCTGCAGTTGTTGGTGTTGTTGCTGTTTTCCTTTTGTGTTTATCATTATTATTTTCGCTTTCCTTGTGATCTGAGTACGAATGACAGCAATGTACGCCACAAAGCAAAGGTTCAATCGTTTGCCTACTGAAGCTTTTCCTAACAATGGCAATATTCCACAAGAGCGTCGCAGGGACAATAGTGTTCATCCCCCTTACGCCTCTGGGAATAATCATGCAGGAATGAGGCGAAGAGAAGAAGAGTTGAGGTACAATGAAAATCCGCGAACTGTTAACATTGATGACGCTCTCAAGGTACACGCCATGGGCACGAGTAAAGTTTTAAATAACGGCTTTAACATCCATTACAATGATACAAAACAGACACACAATGGGATAAACAACAGACGAGTACCGATGTCGAATGGATCCTTTGAAGAGGTTCGTACCGAAGAAGAGAGATTTCTTCCCCGTGGATCCGGTCGCCAACAGACTCCAATTAAACAGCGTGACGAATCATCCTATGATGATTACGATGACTATGACACAGATGAGTATGTGGAGGAGGAGGAGGATGAAGTCCCCCGCATTGACATCATTGAAGGTTGCGGCAATTCTCAGACTTACCGAGACATTTTGTACGGCACACCCAAAGCCTACAGGCAATATAGCGACACAGCAGACAGCCCTGACGATGAAACCGAAGATGAAAAACGTTATTCAAGCAATCGGCGCCCGCAGCCCTTCACATATGATGATAGATTTGCCAGAGAACAAGAAGAGTTGTGGCCGCGACGCGATGACCCGCGCGTTCACTCACCACTGACCGCAGCGCACAAATCGGATTATTTGCGCCGGTCCCCTTCCGGTAAACAAGTGGGTGAGTACTCCCCATTACCGTCAAAACAATACATGTCGTACCAGAGGCAACAGAAGAGTGCTGGAACAGAGGCGCCAAGGCGCGCGCGGCGAGCTTCCGCGGAGCCTTTTAACAAGGACCGCTCGCATTCAATGGTTTCTGACGAAAGCAGCAGTTTCGAAACGGGTTCATCCAACGCGCGGGCACCGTACGGAAATAGCAAAAGGATTGGGTCCGGTGAGCGCGTACTGTCTCCACGGCACCGTATCTCAGAATCTCCGACTCGTCGAAGCCTCTCATCAGACGCTCAAGACATGACTCAATATCGTTTCCCTGCGAAGGATGAAAGAAAAGCGGAGGAACGCGGAGAATACGATAACCAAGACACGTGGAGTGAGGATAAGAAGAAGAAGAAGAAGCAAAATGTGAACAAAGAGCTTCGTACGCCAACGCATCAAAAGCGAAATGACAGGGATTATGATGTACGACGCGCACCGTATGACGTTGACCGAGTCGATCGACAAACCAAAAGACAGAAGGAGTGTGAAATGTCCTCGGAAAACGGTCCAAAGGCCCCTCATGAGGATACTACTTGCGCTGCGGGTAAAGATTCCTCCTCGAAATTAGTGGCCTTTGAGGTGCACGAGCACAACCCGAAATGGTCATGGGATTCCCCGGCTGAAGCACCGATGAAGTTTAAGCAAGTAGACAAGCAACCGAAGAAGCCGGCGAAGGAGAAAAAGGATCACGTCGAAGCAATGCACAAGGAGAAGAAAAAGGCGCATAAGAAAAAAGAAGAAAAGCGGGTGGTGCGTATGGAAAAGGTCAATACTGGATGTTGTGGGCTCTTCAGCAAAGCGATTGTGACTGAGGCCACACAAACCCCTGAAAGACAATGCGCTACCAATGGAGTTGAGAAGCGAGGAGAAAGCAAAGGTGCGACTGTGGGAAAATCCGGAGGCAAACACACAACAAGGACAAGGAAGGAAGAAAGGCGTTTGTGGGGCGAGGAGACGCGTGAGACAAATGGCAAAAGGCACGCCCACTCTCGTTCCCACTCTCGTTCTCAGTCTCGTTCTCAGTCTCGCAGTCGCCGGCGCCGCGACGGGGATCTTACGCACAGCAACGCAGAGCGCGAGGGCGAAGAGCCTGTGAGTCGGAGAACGCCGCCGCGGAGGCGCGGGTAGAGGGCGGGGCGGATCCGAGGAGAACGCAGAGGGTCACCTGAAGCGACAGGGACGAGGGCACGTAATGCGGGAGAAGGGGAAGAAGGGTTGGTTTTTTTACCGTAGAAAAGCAGATACGTATGGGTGATTAGATGAGAAGGGAAAAGTAGTCATTGCTTACAGTACTACTATGGAAGAAGTATATTTATTTATTTCCTTTTTTTTTTTTTTTGTAAGTGTATCAGTGTTCAGCTGAAGTGAAATGCGGGAAACTGAAGATGATGATCCACGCTGCAGCACGCTGGCATAGATTAACTGCTCTTAACAGGAAGCGAGCATCGGAACACCGCAATGAAGACAGAAGTAGATTTATATATATATATATATATATATATATATATATATAATTATATTTATATATGCTTTCAGGATATATAAATAACTGGTAATTCAAATATATATATATATATATATATATATATATATATATATTATTATTATTATTTTAAACAAAGTGAAACAGAAAGAAAAAGAAAAAAAAGTTTTCTCACTGAGTCAACTGATAACAAGAGAAGGGAAAAGATAGAGGTGTAACTAAGCAGCATAAGTAGCACGGCTGCAGAATCAGTTTTTTTTTTTTTTTGTTTTTTTTTATCATTGGTTGTGTTGGTGGTTCTACTCTCACCTTCGCCAGGTTTTTGCATTATTTGCGAAACGGTGATTCATTTTTGTTTTTCTTTTTTGTTTCGCTTCGTCTACTCTTTGCGTGCCTAGTTGTTTGTGTGCCAGTTGCAACTTTTTTGGTCTCCGCTGTATCTGTGGGTTGTTATTGTGACTGTTATATATATTTATATATTTATATATATATATATATATATAAGCGGAAAAAAAAAAAACTGTTCTTACGATTTTACTTCTCGGCGAAATCTGGGCAGTAGGAGTGGGGACTTTCCGAATTTGAAAGGCACATAAGAAATAAACACAAAAGAAAAATGATAAAAGATGGATGAAGGTGGTTTGGTGAGCAAGGTGTTCTTCTACCCTAGGAAAACAATTCTGTAAACACACCCCTTTCAGAGTGCTCATTCGGCATGAAAGGTAAACCGATGAAAAGAAAGTTACCTGAACATGAAGTTAATGAGTTGTAGAGATTATTTGATTTTAGAATTCCCGTGCTAATCTTTTTCTTTTTTTCTTCATCGATGTGTATGCATGTCAGTGCATTTTTTGTGTTTGTTTGTGTGTGTGTGTGCTTTATCCACGTCTTTTTTTTTTTTTTCGGTCTCTTTCTCTCTTTCTATCTCTTTGTGTTTCTGTGTTTGCTGCTCAATTATCACTTTCTATCTGCGTATAACAAACAAAAAATAATAAACAGTGTACATTCTCCTATAAAGATAGAGAGAGAAAAAAAAAAAAAAGGAAAGTAAGGAAGGACATTCATTCCGAATTTCAATATTTTTTTTTTTATTGACGCAGGTCACGATTGCGAGAAGGAAAATTGGTGTCGGTTGCAGCAATTCCCCTTGTCCACCTCAACAGCGCACCTAATTTGCAGTTAAGCATACACACACATATATATATATATATATATATATAGGTATATATAGGCAATTACAGTGCGTGAGTGAGCAGCTATGCAGCGCCACGCTCCGCTCCCTCGTGCGCCGCTCGCGAGTGGGGTTGGGCACGGGGCGGGTGGGGGCTCCATTCCCCTGGCGGGTCTCTCCGGCTCCGGCGGGGCGATGCCCGTCGCGCCTGTCCCCGACGGGCCCTCCGCCTCACCGTACGCGGCACGGTCGTCGACTGACGCGGCCGCCGCGGCAGACGCGAGTGACGAAGAGGTCATGCAATTGCTGAAGGAGCTCCAGTGCTCTGTTGGAAGCCCACATACGGCGGTGGTGATGCGAGACGCGGTGGCTGCCATTGAACAGCGTGCCATCGCGAGTTTTGACCCACTCAATCGCGATGTATTTCTCGAGCAGCGGATTCGCGACGTGTTGACTGAGCTATCGCGCACGTCGAACCCGGACTCACTGCTTCTTGCGGTGGGCTTTATCGATGCACTGCTTCCTGTGTCGTACACAGATCCGCAGCAGAAGTTCCCGCGGCTCTGTCGGAGTCTTTTTATTATTTTACATTGTGGTATTTTGCGGCCAGCCAAGGAGGCACAGCGTGTGCTGAAGCGCATGCTCCAGATGGACCTCACCCTTTTCCAGTTTGATCCCCCACTTAAGTCCTTCATCAAAAAGGAGCTAAAGGATAACTGTGAGCTCGCCCTTATTCAGTTACACGGTCGGGTGCAGCAATCAACGGCTCCATTCGTAGCGCAATTTCTTGCTGTGATGCTTGCTCTCGCGGCAACGGCGGAGGTGAACTCGCAATACATGGCAGGACAACTGCGTCCCCGCGCGGTGCAGCTAGCCATGGCACTGGCTGGGTCCTTTGACACCGTTCTCCGCAGCTCCGCTTATGAATGTCTATGTGCCATATTTAGCCACACCAACTCCATGCGACACAACGAAGTCGTCTTGGAAAACCGTCGTCTCCTCGATGACGCCATTCGCTCACTGAATACGAACCATCATAACGAGAGTAGTATTATTTCCACACTGCAAATGCTTCGTGCACTCATCTCGGAACGTGGGATTCACTGTGTAGATAAGCAGATTCTTCCCCAGCTTTGTGTACTAGTGACAGAGCAGCATCGGGTGTCCAAGTCCGCAGCTGTACGTCTGGCTGTGTGCAATCTCGTCCCCGTCATCGCGGAGATAGACATTTTATCCCCGGCGCGATGTACTGCGTATTGCGCTATTATTATGGAGCCTGTGAAAAATGTTCGTGATGATAAGAACAAAGACTTGGAACTGCGTAATGTTGCTACCTTTATCAAGAATGTTGGGTACGACATTCTGGACTCCACAAACCGTACAAACCTTGACTCCATCTTACTGCGTTACATTGCGCGTCGTGAGACGCAGGAAGAGTGCTGGCACATACTTGCTGCGATTTGTGCTTCTCAGACGCGTACTCATTCTCAACTGTCATCGCACTCCGCTTGTCGTTCGGCTCGGTCGAATGCTGTGAGCCTCAGCGCCGTCCATTCACGTGGTCAGAACGCAACTGTGGAGACCGTAAAGGAAACGGTCTCTGGGGGAACGCAGACACTCCCCCCGTGTAATCTCTCCAGTGATACGGTTTCCTCAGCGAGCGCACAGCGGCCGAGTGGGATGCACTCGTTCACGCAACACATTGAGAGTCTCGTTCGCCGCTGTGTGCCACACATGGCTCACGCCGCTCTCTCTGAGGCACTCGCGGAGTACATCAGAACAATGCAGGAAAACATGCCCAATCTACGCGTGGAGTTGCAGGATGCCCTCGACGACCTTGTTGACCGAAAGCTAAGTGATGGTGCTTATGAGAGCGGCGGATTAGGCATGGTGAAGCCCACTAACGCTTTGGCGTTGCAACACAGTGGTAGCAGTGCAGTCGGTGGCGCAATGAACACCACTAATAACAATGCCGGAAGCAGAAACACACATGGTAGGAATACAGAGAGCAATAGTAGTCCGAACACGACGACTTTTGGTGGAGCAAACAGTGCAGTTGGCCGATTTGCGCAGTATTTGGGAGGAGGAGGTGGTGGCGGTGGTAATAATAATAATAATAATGCAGACGTAGGAGCGCCAAACAGCGGTATAAATCCGCACCGCGCCATGAGTTCCAACTCAACAGCCCCTCCTTTCCACAACGGCAACTCTACCATCAATAACAACAATACCTCTGGCAACGACAACAATAGTAATAATAATACTCCTGGTGGAGCAAATATAGGGAACAGCGTGGCCCCCGTGAACCTATCGTTTGTCTCATCGCCCAGCTATGGGGGAGCGGGGGGAGCTTCGCTTGGAGCGAATGGCCCTTCTAGTGATCACAACACGCCGTCTCAGTGCGCTCTCTTTGCACAACAGCAGCAACAAACCCCACAGCCAGTCCAGTCGCCAGAGTTGACGGTGGCGTTGGAGGTCTTTGCAAAGCGTCAGATCTCCTCTGTGCAACAGTTAGAAAAAGTGAAGACAGCTATCATTCCGTTTCAGCGCCACACTGACACATTGGTGCGACAGCAGTGCAGTACCTCTGTTATACAAGCCCTTGGCCGCTGGACATCTTATGCGAAGCAGCATCGAACATCAACCTACTCCACACGAGTAACGGAGATCCTTGAGGTGTATCTGAAGCACGTTATGGTAGAACTTGACCCCAAGGTGCGGCTGATGGAGATAAGGCTACTTGCTGACGCGGGCGAACTGCGACCATTTTTAACAGAGCAGCGCATTCTTAAGACACTCATGAGCTTTCTGCACGACACGGCGGACGTGCGAGAGAAAACCGTGGAATTATTTGTTGCCCTTGCCCATGATCCACGCTCAAGTCCATCCGTTGATGCAGTGCAACAAAGCCTTCTTGTCATGGTCGAGTCTTGTGTTGTTGCCCTTGAGTACTCAGTGGATCAACGCATTCTTGTTCGCCACATGTCGGATCTCCAGACGGTTGCCAAATTCAGTATAAAACCGCTTATGGGACATCTTCGACGCGTTTTCAACGCGTTTTGCCGTCAATTGGCTGAGGAGACTCTCGCGGATGTGATTGCCTTGTCGATTATTAAAACACTTCATGCATTTTTTAGTGCTTTTGGAAAGGATGAAGAAGTTATGCTACAGTACCAGGACGATGTATCGGAGTTATACACGCCTGTCACAAGCATTCTCTACTGGAGTACTTCACATGCGCTAAGTCACGCTGTGATTGGGGTATTGGTACAAATGCACGGAATGGGTGCCTCACCACGTGAGTGGAACGCGACAGAACTACATGAACTTTTACAGTTTATCAGTTCTGCTTACATTGGTGGTGCCTCGACAAGTTCGGAAGAAGAAGTGGATCAAGTTCTCACGCTTTTTGGTCAGCTTGGTGCCGTGGATCCATCAACGAAACCCGACACGGTGACAGTGAAAAAGAAGAAGGACGACGAAGCGGCCATTCAAGACGAGGCAGATCTTGAGCTCACGTACGATTACACTATAATTGTCTATCGCGACCTCAGTCGTATGTTAGATGTGAGTCTACCAGAGTCGGTCTGTATACAAGCTATGCGTACACTTCTGCATCTTGTACAGTCCACAACAGAAAAAAGGGAAGTTATTGAAGGTTCCCATGCTGTAAAGGCAGTTCTTCAGATAGCCAAACGAGCCAGTGACACACCATCCTTGCGTGTAGAAGCCTTGCACATACTTGCCGCCCTCACCGCACTGCGTCACGAGAGAATATCTAAGACCCTCTTACCCGAGATTGTTGTACTTTTAGAGCAATTGTGGTACACGCATGATCATGCCCTATTTCGTGCGCTTCTGGAGGTTGTGAGTGCGCTAAAACCCGGAAATCTTTCGACAAAAGAGCAGTTAGAAGTTTGGCCGTGGCTCTATCCACGACTCGTCGATGTGGCACTCCAAGACCGAACGGAGTCACGTGAGTTATGTCTGCGCGTGTTGAGTATTCTTCATCACGCTAGTTTTATCCCACCTCATTGCATTCCGATTGTGTTTCCAATGCTTATGCAGCACGTGCAACAATCCGATCAATTGGTAGAGGTACGTTCTCTTTCTCTTTGTGTGTCCATTCACATTGTGTGTGACCTTAAAGCGGTGCAGCATGTATCCTCCTTACTACACGCCATACGCACTCTCACTCGGCACTGCGAGCTCAGTGAAGACCTCGGCCCACGGTTTTCCACTTTAATGGTGCGGAACTCTTTGAAAATATTTGCCGCATTGTACCCAGGTGGTAAAATGACTATTAGCGCTCTCCGTGACTGCCTGCGTGACATAGACGAAGAGAACGCCACTGTTCCGAGTAATCCCTCCGTCGGCGGGAACGACGCCGCTGCATCAGACTCAGCAACGGCTTCTCTCTATCTGCGTCGCTTCCAAACTTCCCGCATCGCAGGCAGTGGACATCAGAACAATACCGGCAGCAGTCAACAGCGGACCGCACTTATGCCTCTGGGTAATAGAAGCGGCTCTTCTTTGGGGCATTATCTGGATCACCACGCAGATGACGATGACGATGATGCGAACTCGCGTATTCTGCATAAGACGTACGCGCAGGGGGAACAGGACATCACACTGTTTATGAGACATGTGGAGCTTGGTCTACGATCTAAGGATATATCATGGCGCGAGTGGTTTATTGAATTTAAAAAATATATTATCGTGGTTTCTCCACACCCAGCCTTTCGCATGATTGTTGATCTCTTCGACAAGCACGAGCCCTTTCGGCGTAAGTTATTTCTGCCTTCCTTCAAGTGTTTTTACGAGTCACTCAATGCGGAACATATGAAAAAGGTGAATGATGTACTAAATCTTGCACTGCGCTCTAGCGATACTGAAGTTGTCTCAAAATGTCTGTGTCTATCGGATTACCTGGATCACAACCCACCAAGCATTAAAGAACCTGTACTTCAGAAACTGCGCAAACTCGAGAGCGGTGATATTTGTCCTCGCAATACGTTAAAATTTCCTTTGGATTCATATGAAGCCCACCAACAGCAGCAACAGCAGAAAACAGATGTTATCAGCGATAACTTTCACTTTGATACCCCGACAGCGTCTCTTGGATCCCAATATGGAAAGATGAGCAATCTCGGGAACAACACCAACGCAAATACGACTGCCGCGGCGCCAACAGTGCCCCACTCTAACAATAGCCCTCACGCACAACCTGGTGACAATGACACCAGTGCTCACGCGGGTACTGGTAAAAAGGATCAAAATGAGTCCACTGCTCCCGGATGCTTTCAGAGGTTCAGGGAGTTTGGTGATGCAAAGGAGATGGAATTCCGTCATAATGAAGAAATTGGTGATGAGTTTGGGCCTCTCGCACGCCCTATTCGCGCGTCAGGTATAGATCGAACTGCGCCAACTCTGACCTTAGCTGGCCCTGGAACACAGTCGTCGATAGCAGCAGGAAAGACAGTGGAGGTTGCATTTCAACGAGCTTCCCCTATCCCTAACAGTGTGAATCCACTGTTTTCAGTGGATAGTCTTGTTGAGGCCGCACAACGGTCCCGCATGTATGACAAGGTGATGAGCTATCTGGAAGCGAAACTTTCAACCGTGTTGGAACTCTATCGTCACTCACGCATACCGAAAGAAACCATACACAGTATCGTCTTCCCCCTTGCTTGGGTATATAGTAAGCGTGAGATGCAGGACTCCGTAGTAGGTCTCTTTCGTGCAATTAGATTTAAAAGTGAAAGCGAGGACGGTTTTGGGTATGAACTCTTGCAATGGTGGGATGTGGCGCAAAGCGTCTATGCGAAGAAAGTACGGGATCAGAAAGGCAGTACAGTGGAACTGGAGGGTTACGTGCGTACACTATGTCTCTGTGGTGAGTGGGAAAGGGCCTTGGAGGTCGTCAAGACAGTCATCCCGCGTTTGCAGCAGCCGTCGTCGACTATCGCAGAGTCCGGTGCAATGGCCGCGTGGATATTGGGTGAGTGGGAAGAGGTTCGACAACTTACCGAGTGTATCCCTGTTGTGAATGAAAAGAGTAATACCGCGCTGAAGCTCTTCTTCCTGAACGCTGCAAATCTTCATGATTTTTTCCAAATCCGAAGCACTACTCTCTCTTCTACTGAGAACGACAGTAATGTATGTGTAAGTTTAACCGCGTCGGCGTGTACGCCTGAATACTTACGTAAAAGTATCCATCACGCCAAGATGGAGGTGGATGAAAGTCTCAAGACGCTCTTGCCGCTGAGTTACGCTCATGCATACGAAAATCTCACAATGTTACAGCACTTCACCGAGATGGAGGAACAGATTGTTTTTGTAGAGTCACATAGTGGGGTATTTCGAGAGCAATTGATAGAACGTTGGCGCCGACGCTTTGTGGCGTTGAAGCCAGATTCACTCGTACCGAGTTTACAATCTCTTCTCCTTCATTCCCTTGTACTTGACACAAGTGTCATGTCAGACATGATCCTTGACTTTTGTGAGCGCATGGGTCCCAATTATCCACAGCTTGCCGCATGGGCAATGACGTGGCTCCAGAATGGAAGCTTTCCTCGCAGTGGTCGGCAGCATCAGCGCGAACGCACGCGTCCCAGTGCTATATCCGCACTTCACACGCAACCAAGCGTGGCTGTTGTGTATATCAGCCAGATTTGGAGTGAAGGTCGCCGCAGGGAGGCGATTCAGATGATGGAAAAATTACTCGACGAGACACGTCCGACACTGGAGGAGCGGCATCCACAATGCTACGGCAGTGCGCAGCTGCGGCTTGGCGCATGGAAACAAGAGAGGTGCGCCGACTCCTTTTGGAAATCTACGCATCGGCAGGAATTGCTGCGACACTATCATGCGGCTATCCGCGCGGTGCCGAGTAGTCACGAGGCATGGCACAGTTGGGCTCTTATGAACTACCGCATTCAGCAGCGCGACCACGGGTTAACAGAAGACTGTCAGCATGAATTTGTTGAAGCGGCGCATCAAGGCTTTGTTGCGGCCATCTGTCGCAGTGCGAGTCCGTCAAAGGCATTGCCAGCTCTGATGCGACTGCTGCAGCTGTGGGTCATACACAATGGTATGTCGTTGCTGAAGGAGTCTGTGGCCGACAGCGTTGCACGTATTCCAACTGATTTCTGGGTACAAGCAATTCCTCAGCTCATCGGACATCTTAGCAGTAAGTGTCACGACGTGCGAGAGGTGATCAGTATGATTCTACGCAAATTATCCGAGTTACATTCACAGGCTGTTGTCTTCCCGCTACTTGTTGTTTTCATGTCTGATGAATCGCAACTACAGCGACGAGAGCTCGCGCATTCGATTATTAATCATCTTCCGAAACGCATTCGTGCCGATGCAGAACTTGTCGCGAAGCTTCTCATCGACGTCTCGGCTATTCCCATTGAAAAGATACGTGAGAACTTGAGTGCGGTCTCCGTAGCGTGGAACCCGCAAGCGGAATACGAAGAGGACCCAGAAGAAGTCCGCCGTCGGCTAAAAACTGTGCTTGAGATTTTCGCTGCTAACCGCCGCCACCTGCTTTACACTGTAGGAGATATTGGACAGTATGTGGAAATGGTTATGGACGACGAGCAGCGTGGTGATCGTGAAAAGGCAAGTAATATTGTTGGCCAGCTTCTAGAAGAAATCACCAAGCATATCGCGGAAAAGCTTGGTAAGGAACCCCAAAAGGCAATGGAGCCGTTGGTGAACTTGCGCAACCTTTCCATAGCAGTATTTGGAGAGTACGACATACAGTACACAAATTTCCCAACAATTACATCCTTCAGCTCCAAACTAGATGTGATTCCATCCAAAAAGCGCCCGCGTCGTATTCGTTTGAATGGGTCAAATGGTTTTGTCTACACGTACTGCCTTAAAGGTAACGAGGACATACGTATGGATGAGCGTGTGATGCAGCTTTTTGGAATGGTGAATGTGCTTCTCAACGACGCCCATATGCCAAATAATGCATTTATTCATCGCTTTCCAGTGATACCGATAAGCAACAATGTAGGTCTTCTTGGTTGGGTGGAGCATGCCAACACTATTAACAATACGATATGTATTTACCGAAATAACACCTCGAAAGTCTCCGCCAACCAGGAATCTAGTGCACTGCGCATCTACGTTGACTCTTTTGGGAACTGGGACAAGCTAAGCATGATTCAGCGCACGGAAGTGCTTGATTATATCATGTCCCAGCCAAACTGTGAAGCAGTTGATGTGGCGCGGGCTATGTGGCACCGTTCAGACACTGCTGAACAGTGGCTGGAGCGTCGCACGACATACACACAGTCTCTGGCGACAATGTCCATGGTTGGATATGTTCTCGGTCTTGGTGACCGGCACCTGGGTAATATTCTTCTCTCCATGTCAACAGGTAAGATTGTGCACATTGACTTTGGTGATAGCTTTGATGTGGGGCGAATGCGTCATGTTCTGCCAGAGACTGTTCCATTCCGTCTCACACGAATGCTGACGAATGCAATGGAGGTCTTTGGCGTGGATGGGAACTTTCGCTCTTCCTGCACTCGCACACAAGCCACTTTACATCGTGACCGCGATAGTATTATGTCCCTCCTCTCAGCCTTTCTACACGACCCGATTGTGCAACATAAGGGAAAAATGAAAAACGTCATGGAAAAGAGTCGAACTCCACAAGATATTGCAGAGCGAATTCGTAATAAGCTTCGAGGAGCCGAAATGGCTGTGGAAAACAATCGCATCACAATTTATCACACAGCACTGGAAAGCACTCGTCGGCCAGACCTTTTATACATGTCAAAGGCCTTTGATGACGTGGCGCGGAGGAAGCTTAGTCATGTCCACTCACCCCGAAAGCAAATCTCGATGCTCATAGATGAGGCAACTCGTGTGGAGAACTACGCAGCACTCTACTTTGGTTGGGGGCCGTTATGGTAGATTGGAATGCTACTGTTCTTCAGGTTTTTGTGCACGATGGAGTCCATCCCTATTTCTTCTGTTAAAGATTTTAGCGGGTATCAATCATATGAATTGCAATGCGTGGGTATATGTCTCCTTTATATATATATATATATATATATGACCGATAAGGAGCCGGAATGATTTGTGTGTCCAACTCAATAATAATAATAATAATAAAAAAAACGAATACGAGAGGCGTGTGGAATGAAAAGGATGGCATGGAAACCAGAGAAAGAAAAACAAAAAAAAACATAATAATGCCCTTAACAAAGAACATTGTGGGGGATAGGAACAACAGTAAAAAAAAAAAAATCTATATATATATATATATATATGTGTAGAATAGTTGCCATATTAATTGTTGTTTGAAAGGTACTTCCTTTTTGACCCCTTTGGGTGCCTGTTTTCAGGCGCTTAGGTTTGTGAATAAATTCAACGTATCTTTATGAGTACTTGTGCGAGGCATCACCTCTCCTCTTTGCCATGAAACCCTTCAGTGGCAGAGGCACAAGGCTATTCATTTTGGTTAGATTTACTTGACTTCATTTCACTTTTCTTTTAAAAGGATTTTGTTGTTGTTGATTCTTCTTTCATTGTTTTTTATTGGTATTTTGTTGCATGAATCACGCATATACAGCTGCATTTGAGGTCTTTTTTTTTTTTTGCTGTTTATTTTTATCCTTTTACTTTGTTGTTGTTGTTGGTGTTCTTTGAAGGGGGGTTGTACGTCAAACAATTTCATATATGTGCTTCTTTGGGAATTTAGTGTTGTTTTTTTACTTTCGTTGTTTTTTTTTTTTGTTACAGAAGTTTTTTTGGTGTTGCTTGTAGGTCCGAAGCTTATTCTGGTTATAGGGACTGTGTTGTTGGTTTTGTGTGTCACCAAGTAGAGTGCATGCATAATGCTCTTTTGTCCCGTTTGTTCCTCTCTGTGTCTGTTTCCTGATTCGGTAAAAGAATATATATATATATAATTAAAAAATTCCTTTTATGACCAATGATTACAGGTGTGAGAAATGCGGAGCCACCGAAAAGTCGTAATTGTAGAGATAATACTTACAAGTAAAGTATTGAAAACAAAAACGCAGATAGAGGAAAGTTCTTTTTTGTTTGTTTGTTTGTTTGTTTTTGCTCGCTTTTATGAGGAACGGGTCGAGCTGCGATGGACGGAAGAGAATAAATGTTATTCTTTCAGCCCATCCCCCTCACAGAGTTCTGCGCACATGCGCTTGTGGAAAGCTGCAGTGTGTCAGCCTCTTTGCTTACTGCGCTGAGCGTATGTAACGTCTTGTGTGGAAGGGGAGAAATGAAAAAGAAAAAGTAAAAGGAAGGCAGATAAACAGATATATATATATATATATATATATATTCGATTGAGTAAATCGTGTCAGAAGGAAAAAAATGATTTTATTTAAAAAAAAAAAAAACGAAACTTGGATGCGAAAGAGGGGAAAATCTTTTTAGCATGAATTAGAAGTCATTAAAAAAAAAAAAAGCGAGCTCTTTAACAGGTTTGCCTGTTCTTCTCTTTTCTTTTCTTGTTTTTTTTTTTTTTGCTCGTTTAAAA
Source organism: Trypanosoma boissoni (assembly GCA_030849725.1). Lineage (NCBI taxonomy): Eukaryota > Euglenozoa > Kinetoplastea > Trypanosomatida > Trypanosomatidae > Trypanosoma > Trypanosoma boissoni. Next base: position 6,925 of record JASANW010001423.1, on the reverse strand, counting down.
ATTTCAAGATTGACAAGTTGACCCTACATGCGTCCTTCAATTTAAAAAATAAAAAAAAAAACGAATATGCCAGTCAGTGAAGAACGAGAAATGATGTTTTGGGACGGAATGTATTTTGGTGTAACCCACGGGCTCTATTATTCCTCATACATTTCCCTTCCACTCCCCTTCCCTCTCCTCTCTCTCTCCACTTTTTTTTTTTTTTCAGAGAATGCACCATGTGACAAAGGTTGACAGGGAGAGAATTGACAATCATCTTTGTGCACAACATGGCGTATCAAGCGCAATCTAGATATCGTCATTGTATGTAAACTGTTTTGGTCTTGATATTTTACCCTTTGGGATCCACGCTTCTAAATTCACGATACCTTGTAACAGCGAACGGAAGAGGAACAACAAAGAAAAAAAAAATTAGTAGAGAGAAGAATATATATATATATATATATATAACTAGTTATGTTGACTACAGAACTGCATGTGGAGGACTTTGAATACTCTAGCGCATATGAACAGTTGGGACATATGTACTTGAGACTGTAAACCCGGAGCAACTTCGTATTATTATGACTTTTTGTTTTTCTGTTTCATTTTTGATCTTTATACATAACATGTTTTTAACCCGCAAACAAACAAAAAAAAAAAAAATTGAAAGTGAATTGTAAGAAGCAATTAGCAAGCAAACAGGATGACCTCTCTCTTATCGATTGAAATCCCGCGCCTGGAGAGTGGTGCGGAGCCCCTTCTTCTCTCTTCGCACTCCCCACCGCCCTCTGTGAACCTCGCGGCGCCTGTCCGCGTGCTCCCGCGAGGCCTTGCGCTGCAGCGGCAGGCATTCCTTTCCGCGCGGCTCTTACAGTCCGCGCGGCGCCACGCGGACCCTCACGCGGCGAATGACTCGGACGATGACTTGGACGCCGCCGGGGGATTGGGCGCCGGGGCGGAAGATAAAGTGCCGGAGTCCCAGCGGCGGCAGGCCACGCGGCAGCGGCGGTTTGTGCGACTCAGTGAGGAGGATTTGCTTGTGGATTGGTACGATGTGCTGCGGTTGCCACAGGGTGATGGGTCGAGTGAGGAACAAATTCGCACGGCGTACCGGGTGCGATGTTTGGAGACACACCCGGATAAACAAAAGAACCGCTCGGACGAGGCGTTTAAGCAAGTGCAGCGTGCATTTGATATTCTTGGCGACACGGACACACGCCTGGCGTATGACTCCTCGCGGCCCTTTGACGATAGTATTCCAGCGGAGAAAGTGCAGGAGGAGGACTACTACGCGGCCTTTGGTCCTGTGTTTGAGCGGAATAAGAAGTGGAGCTCGGAGTCCGGTTTGCCTTCGCTGGGCGACGATCGCACAAGCCTGCGCGAGGTGAATCTCTTTTACGATCGCTGGTCGCAGTTTCAGAGCTGGCGTGACTTTTCGCACCTCGTGGAGCTCGAAGAGATTGACGACAGCATGTGTCGCGAGGAGAAGCGCTACTATCAACGCGAGAACGAACGTCAGTTGAGTCATCTCCGCCGCGAAGAGCAAAAGCGCATGCGAGCACTCGTGCAGCGAGCGCGAAACAATGATCCGCGTCTTCGCCGCAAACGTGAGGCGGAAGAGGCCGCGCGGTTGCGCGGAATCGCCGAGCGCGAAGCCGTGCGGAGACAAGCACGCGAAGAAGAAGAACGGCGCCGGGCGGAAACTGCGGCACGCGAACGCGCAGAACGAGAGGCCGCGCAACGACGCATTGTAGAAGCCAAGGGCGCCGTGCGTGAGGCGCAGAAACGTGTCACCGCTTTTCTTTCAGACACTGGGCTACTGGATTTAACACCAGCAAATAAACTGCTTTCACACGCCGTGCGCAAGCCAAACGTGGAGTGGCTCTTTTCAAAGATTCAGTTGCCAGAGGAGGCCAGTGCAGTTGCTGAAGAGGTTACCTCTGGCGAAACCGCACGTGTCGCATGTCCCCAAAGCAAAGGCCAAGGTCACGAAGCGACTGATACTTCTGAGGGCTTTGAAGTGGATGCCGTACGTCGCTTCAACACATTGCTCCTGAGCAAAGAGCAACAGGTGGGCGAGACACGCTACGGTGAACCGATCAAGAAGAACGTGGCACCAGTGCATGAGCCGAAACCTGCCAAGGCCGATAAAAGAACGGTGGAGTGGGATGAGGAAGACCTTGTTCGCCTGCAGAAGGCAACCGCTAAATTTCCGCCCGGGACTGTTGACCGCTGGATGAAGATCGCCTCCATGTTGCGTGGAAAGTTTACGGAGGAGGCGGCCATGGCAAAGGTCAATGAACTCACAGGCGCTTTGCACGGCAGCAGCAGCAGCAACAACAACAGCAGCAGTGGCGCCACGACTGCAGGGAATACCGAAAAAGCGGTGGAGGATTGGACTGTGAAACAGCAAAAACAGCTCGAACAGGGGCTCCGAGAGCTTAAGGATTACAAGGAAAAGGATAAGTTCCAAAAGCTCGCAGCCATGGTGGAGGGGAAGAATGCAAAGGAGTGTTTTGAAAGGTATAAGTATCTCTGTTCCGTGTATAAACGAAGATAAAATACGATGCACTTCTGGTAATAATAAATACCGTTGTGGTCACTTATTAGGACTGGGTGATGGGTGCCGTTTAATAATAATAATAAAAAGGAAAAAATGGAATACGTGGATAGATATATATATATATAGTTGCTTTCTTTTATGCTATATTGTCTTCTTTATTTTGTTTTTGCTATGCATGTCTCTTAAATTTTAATGTATATTTTTTTTTTTGTATTCTTCTGGGTGGCGTGTGTTGCTCTTGTAAGTATTCCTTTTACAGGATAATGAATGCCTTTGGTTCTACATATCAATCCCCACCACCGCTTTCGTCACCCAGCGGTGATGTACAGAGTATGGTGCTTCAGATGGGCCTTCAATATGGCCAGAACGTTCTGCAGGAGGGAGAAAAGGGTCTTATGCGGCACATGCCTCTCATCTCCTCAATAAACCGATACTTTCGCGTTGACAATCAGTACGTGAAGCGGAAACTTGGCATTCTGTTGTTTCCTTTCACACGACATTTTCACAGGATGGAACGAATCCCGACAGAGTCCGAGGAACAAATGACATTTGCCTCTGGAGGACATCCTTCGCCAACGTCCATTTCTGGTCAGACACACCCAGTGCGAAGCGTACTTCCACTGAACGATGTCTTTGCGTGTGATTTATATTTGCCTCTCATGGGCGCTGTTACGTATGTCATTCTGTCTGCCGTTCTCTATGGCATGCGCCAAAACAGTCTCACGGTTGAATACCTCCTTTCATCCGCTTCATCGCTGGTCTTCTGGCTTGCCATAGAGGTTTGCTTGCTCAAAGCCGCGAGTTATGTTTTTCGTGTTAATCCTGAAATGAGTATTCTCGATGTGACGGCACTTTGTGGGTACATCTGTATTCCTGTAAGTCTTATCGTACTGCTCCGCGAAATCCTACAGCTTGAGAGTGATATGATGTACGTAGGTTTTATGGTTCTATACGTAGTGCTTTCAAATGGTTGTTTTCTATGGAAGAGCATCAGATTGATGTATAAAAGGGAGGAGCGCCTACCACCACAAGCAAAGATCTTGGCCTTTAGTGCCTTTTGTTTGCAGGCGCCGTTTGCGTTTTGGTTTTCAATCAAACCGTTTCAATGACGTTCACCCGAGTATTACTATTATATGAGTGGAGGGTTCTCCTCTGACAAGGTACTCTAGTTCACTTGAAGTCTGGGCGACGAGTAGGTGTGCGTGTGCTTATGAACGATCGAGAGAGAGATAGATTGTGCATGTGTAGCCGAAATGAATAAACAGAGAATGCTTTGTTGGGTCATTTCGTTTTTTGTTTTTGTTCTCTTTCATATTGCTCTTCCTTTTATTTTCTTTTTTTTTTTCTCTCTCTCCCCCCCCCCTTTTTTTTTTTTTCCTAATAGTATAGAAAAACCTTTTAGTAGGCGACATGAGTACACAGCGGCAACGCATGTCATGGAACCTAAAAGGGAGAAGTGCAGTGGCTGCCTTGGATCCTTCTACACGCCACCGCATCACACAATCGCACGCAATGGCCTCTTGCTTCAACAAACCTCTTCTCGCCACACTGGAAGAGCTCATTCAGGCGTCCCACATTGCAGGACTCGTGGGTCCTCTACGGAAACCGGACCGGTTCCTTTGTCTTATTACACGACTTTTGCAAATTACACCAGACCCATCTATTGTAATGGCAGCGCTGGAACAAGACGTACATAAGTATCTACGCGTGGCAGCTCTCATTGTCATCAGGCTCATTGGAAATGCGGCGATGGTACGCGAAGCATTACGTATTGGGTGGGAAGATTATAGGAAAATACGTGTTTATGGCTCCTCGGTTGACTGGGAAGATCCAGGTAGAAGCGTGGATCCCGTGCAAGAGGTTCGTGGAGACGAAGACGCAGGCCAAGCGATGGCTCCTTCATACATCATCAGAACTGTGGATGAGATCACAGATCGCTTATTTAACATAACAAAAAATGGCATTGATACAGAGGGAAGCGGTAACGTCTGGCTTGGCGTACACTTCTCACCGCTTATTCTTTAGTCATCATTGCTTCAAACTATCTGTCTGTTTATATATATTGGGATATAAATGTAATAGATAGGGAAAGAGAGGGTGATGATCACCCAGTGGTATTTCTCTATTATGTTATCATTGTCACCTTTCATCTGTTTGTGCTTCTTTTTCTCAAAATTAAAGTTCAAAACGACTTTACTTCCCCTCATCTTTTCCCCAGAAGAGTCCCACTAATCAATAAAGTTTGTTTCTTGGAAGATACACAATGAGCCATGTAGCCATAGATGTGGAGCAACAGTTTCGAGCATGGCGCCAGACTCAAAAAAGTACGTCAACACCAGAAATTTTCATGAAGTGGGAACACTTTCAAGCTGCAGAGCATATTATTTATCCTCTTCTTGTCGCAACCGCGATTCTGTCTACGCTCATCATGCTTCTCCCTTATGTAGGTCGTAAGCCCTGCGGCATTGGATATCGCTACGCCGAAAATATCCCCAAGACAAAAACAACTTTTTTTTCTACAAGATGCAGTCCTGTGGTATTCTCGCTATTCCTCGTTATATGGATGCTGATATGCACAATGAATGCAGTATTTGCTCTTATGCGAGAAATGTCTGTAAACCCTTCCTTGGTGATGAAAAATATGGACCTTTTGAATGATTTCCTTCGTCCCACAGTTCTTCTATTTATATTCCAACTCGGGGGTATAGCGTCATTGGTGCTCCACGTGCTCTTTACGACAAAGATGTACCATGTTGGGTCTGTTGCTGCTTTTGCGCCGTTTGCGGTAAATTTCTATCAAACTGCGGTTCTAACTGGCAATGAGGTAAGTCATATATCGGTTTGGCTTATTAACACTGGGCTTATTTTTTCGCTTTCAGTTTTTTTGGCATTTTTGATACCTTGTCTGAAACATGAATACCGTTTAGCATTGCGTGAGATGGGGGCACATACGGCAAGGATAATGGGAAAAGGCAAGAGAGTAAAGAAAGCTAAAGATCCGAGGAAGGAATCGTGATGTGTGAGAACTGGCCGCACCATTCTGTTGGGTGCGTATGGTTGTGGTTGTAGGTTTTTTTTTTTTTGTTGTTGTTGTTGTTTGTTTGTTTGTTTTTATTGCCTTTCTTTTTGTGTACAGTCTACATTCTCACTTCATTTGCCTAGTGGGGATTATGCTTAACTCTTTGGTCTTCGTTAGGATTAGCTGTGGTTGTATTTTTTTTTGTCTTTTCTATAGCTAGACCAGGTCAAGATATGATTGAAACGCATCACATACTTCCTTCTTGGACAAATACAGGTAATTTCACACTGACCACGCAAACATCAAGCCATCCTTAATCAGTGCCTGTAATGCCGTTATTTTTTCTCACCCAAAGAAATTGAACTCCACATATGTATATATTAGGAACTTGTGTAGAGAATGCCCACTGAAACAAGGCTACTTAAAGTTCCCGTGGGAACCCATATTTTTTCCCACTGATTTTTCCCTATTACCTGTCTTGTAGCTACAATCAAAAGGCGACGCAATTACCATGAAAGGAGTCTTACAGCGGTACTGTTATACTTTTTCCTTCTTACCCGCTTTCTCGATATGCACCTTGCAGGTGATCCTCAAGTTAAGAAGACTCCTGAAACATGCGTAAGCCATGATTGTTCGATCTCTCACTTTGCTTTCAGATATATTACTGGGTAATCTTGTTATAGACTGGGATGTCGACCCAGGGGCAGCTTGAGGTAATTCAGATGCATTTTTGAAGTAATTAATTTGGGTATCTTTATCTTATAGACATAGAGCACCAGTAGTCCAGGTCAGTTAATATGAGCATACTTAAAAAAAAAAAACAAGAAACAGCAAGAACATCAGTGACAACAGGTGTGTAAAGATGCGTTTCCATTGTGTTTCTTGAACTCTTATTGTGTGTGTGTGTATGTGTGTGTGCTGTGGACGTATAACTATGTCGCCCCTTCTTTTCTCCTCTATTGTGTGACCCGTGCCAATTGCATTGGTTAACCCGTCACCCCAACAAGCAAGAAAAGGTGCGATCTTCGTATGAAAGCTATTCAAGTGGTGTGCGTGGCGTTGCTTGCCTTCGTGGCGTGCCTTCCCCAGGCAGCGCTCGCTGGCCTGCACGCCCACAAGGCGTCGGCTGCGAGCTTTGAGACGTTCAAGTCCGTGTTCGGGAAGAGGTACAGTGGCGCGGAGGAGGAAGGCTACCGCAGGCGAGTGTTCGAGGAGAACATGGACCTCAACCGTGCGCACGGCGCTGCGAATCCGCACGCGACGTTTGGGGCGACGAAGTTCTCCGATATGACGCGCGAGGAGTTCAAGGCCCAGTACGCCAGCGGCGCTGCGCACTTTGCCTCTGCGAAGGCGCGACGCGG